>JASDQU010735463.1:106179-141824 GCA_032191745.1 Picea mariana
CTCCAAGATGACTATGCATAGAATGGAACTTCTGCTCAGTGAAGCTGCAGTTTATTCTGCTAAAGGCCAGAACTGCAGGTCGATGATCCCCTCGTGTACTAAGTCCCAGATGTAGTGGATGTGGATCTTGATGTGCTTCATCTTATGCCTATGAACAAGATCTCTATAGAACTTTAGATTGCTCTAGTTGTCACACCAGATGATAATCGACTGATGAAACTAAATGCCCAACTCAGTGAGAAAATGTTGTAGCCACATAGCCTGAATGGTTATGTTAACTACCCCTACGTACTCTGCCTTAGCTAAAGATAGTGAAATAACATCCTGATTCTTGCTCAACCAATAGATAGGCCCAGAACCAAGATTGAGTGAGTAACCAGATGTGGACTTGTGATCAATGCTATTTCCAACCTAGTCAGAATCAATGAACCCGATGATGTCCAATGTAGATTATGTTGCATAGTTAATCCCAAAGGTGATGGTGCCCTGTATGTATCGAAGAATACACTTTGAAACCTTCCAATGTAGCTCATGTGGCTCTTGCATGAACTTGGAGACTACTCCAACTACATAGGAGAGGTCTGGTATAGAGTGTGTAAGATACAACAAAATCCCCAATAACTATCTGTATAGTGTGTTGTCCACTTGTGGAGTGTCCCCACCATCCTCAAGTCTAACTCTTGATAGGAAGGGATTTGGGGTAGACTTTCATTCCGTCATTTGAAATCTCTTAAAGATATATTGTGCATACTTGGCCTAAGTTAGTTTGATTCCTGATGCATCTTGACTGATCTCGAGTCCAAAGAAGAAATGTAGAGGACCCATGTCCGTCATAAAGAAATTTTCATGCAGAATTCTCTTGACTGCAGTAATTGTTGAAGTTGAGCGACCAGTGATCAACAAATCATCAACATACAAAACTAGGAGTAGAAGTGAATCAGTGGTCCTGAGCATGTAAAAATTCAGGTCTGAATTACAATGTACAAATTTTTGTGACAATAGGTAGGAGTACATCTTAGCATACCATGCTCTCCGGGCCTGCTTGAGGCCATAAAGAGACTTATTTAGTTGACAGAAAAAAGATGAATATTGTACAAATCCATGGGGTTTCTCCATATAGATCTCCTCATAGAGATCGCTGTGAAGAAATGCATTCTTCATGTCCATCTGATGGACTTTCTATCCCTTGGTTTCCGCAATGGTATGTGACAAATGTATGGAATCCATATTTTCTATAGGAGAAAAGGTCTCTTCATAGTCATTGTCGTGCACCTGATGAAATTCTTAGAAACTAGACTAGCTTTGTATTTTCTAACCTGTCCATCCATTATGCTCTTGGTCTTGTAGACCCATCTGCACCTAACAAGTTTCCTTCCTGAAGGAAGGGGAACCAGATCCCATATCTGGTTCTTGAGGAGGGAGTTGTACTCCTCCTACATGGCAGATTCCCAAAAGGGATTTATAGCAACCTCACCATAGGACTGTGGATATGAAGACTGAACCAAGAAAACATTCTTGGGTGGCATCGATTCAATGGTAATGAGTGCAAGATGAGGTTCCTCAAAATCAGATCGAGTCTTCCTAGTATCAGTTGGATCCCAAACAAGATCTCATGCATCCTGAAGAGTAGTCTTGGTCCACTTGGGCCTCTGCTCTGGCTCTGCATCTGCATCTGCATACACTGACTTTGCATCTAATTGTATTGAATATGTATCTGGATCATCTGAATCCTATGAATTATAACTCTCATCTGAAGAAGAGTCGACATGTGCATTCTCATCATCTTCGACAGGTGGAAGAACAAAAGTGTCTGCATGCGGATATTGAGGTACACATGAGGCACTTTCCTCTAATTGGACACTTCGCTCAATGATGAGACGGTCCAAGAAAATATCAATGAGTCTATATCCCTTCACACCGTCGGGGTATCCAACAAAGATACACTCTATGATCTGTGGATCAAGTGCCTTCCTCTTCTCAGAGGGAATCTTGGCCCATGCACATGAACCGAAAATATAGAAGTGAGTCACTTCCGGTTTGAGGTCGCTCCAAGCCTCGTAGGGGGTCTTATCCTCTATATATCTATGGGGAGATATGTTTGGATGTAGGTTGCAAAATTAAGTTCTTCAGCCCATAATCTCTGCGGAACTGACTTTGCATGTAGCATGCAAGATGCCATCTCTTTTAGAGATCTATTTTTCTGCTCAGCAACTCTGTTTTGTTGCGGAGTATAAGGAATTGTGTGTTGCAACTGAATCCTAGCCTCATGAATTTTTTTTTGTATCTCATGGTTTACATACTCTGCCCCGTTATCTATTCAAAGAACTTTGATTTTCTTTCCTAACTGTGTCTCAACAAGGGCTTTGAAATATTTGAGGTGTTGAAAGACCTCTGATTTTTTCCTGAGAAATAAAATCCATGTGAAGTGTGAGAAATCATCGAAAAAAATGAGCATGTACCTTGATTTAATGATTGATGGATGCAAAAAAGGGACCATTAGATCAATATGGATCATATCTAAAGGAAAGGAATCCTTCTGAGTCTTTCCTTTGTTGAATTTATCTTGAGGGTGTTTTCCAAGAACACATCCCTCACAAATTCCTTTGGAGAAGTGGATGTCAGGTAGACCATAAACCATTCCCTTCTTACTAAGTTGTTGCATATATATGAAATTTAAATGAAAGAACCTTTTGTGCCATATCCTACTGCTTTCATCATCATGGGTAAGCAGTAATGCAAAATCTGGTTCAATAAATTCAAAAAATGTATAGAGTCTGAATTGATGATTTACCTCACTGGTAGCAACCTTGGAATTGGTTTTCATGTCATAGATATCCACTACATCAGGTGTTAATATGAATCTATTTCCTATGCCGAAGTTTGCAATCTGATACTTAGAGAGAAAATTGACAGAAAGTTTGGGAACGTGTAGCAAATTCTCAAAGCTTTCATTTTTTAGTTCAATTCTTCCTTTGTCGGTAAACTCGATTGGAGAGTTGTCCCCCATTAGAATAGGAGGACCTTTGCATGCATCCAATGAAGAATAGAATTCTTTTGTGGCTTCCATGTGGCGTGATTCTCCTGAATCTACAATCCAAGCATCAAGAGAGGTGTTGATGGAAATCAAAGCATGGCTAGAATTACCTTTCTTGGGATTCTGATCTTTTGGCTTCTTCTTCTTGGCACCCTTGGGGATGCGATATACATGGCTATTTTTTTGAAGTATTTGGGCCATTCGATCTATGTGTTTTTGTATACATGTGGATTCTGGATGGAATCATTTATGGTAGTAAGTGCATTTCTCCCCTTTTGTTCCCTTTCCACCTTTGGATCTGGAGGCATTGTTGAAGGGTTTTGAGTACATTTCCTTCTTTGGATATATATGTGATTTCCTTTTGTCTTTGTCTTTAGATTTATTATTTTGATGACTTCTACCATCTTGCACAGTAAGTTCATGCGCCTTTAGGCCTTTGATTTTTCCCATATTGATGAGCTTGCTCTAATATTGTGTCTGAGACTCAATAAAGGCCTAAAGAGAGGGCATCGACCAGGTGGCTCCAGAGGTGATCCTAATTGAACGAAATGTGGATAAAAACACTGAGTATTATGGAACAAGTTTGGATAGAATGGTAAGAACCATTTGTTTCTCCTCCTTAGATTTATCAACCCTGCAAGCCTTGAGTTGTGACAACAAATCCTTATATTTGGTAAAGAAATCTTGGAGATTATCGAAGGTTTTTGGATCCAAAGTGAGAAATTCCACCTCGATCATGTGTCCCCTCATCTCATCTTGTTTTCCAAAAAAAACTTCCATGGTGGTCCAGGATTCATTGGGGGTTTTACAGGAGGATATGTGAAAGAGGAATTCAAGAGAAATGAGACTACAAATAGTTCCAAACGCTTCAACCATTCGATTCAGATACTTGGATTTTTCTATGGATGATGTGGGTTCGGTCTCTATGTTCATGGTTAACCTGTATAATCCTCTTCCTCGAAGATGCATTATCATATTCTCCTTCCATGCAAATAAAATGTACGATGTAAGAATGAATTTGTTTAGAAATTCCATTTTTTCGTTGTCTTCAATCTTTGGTACCTTCAAAAAGAATCTGGTGTGTCTTTTTCCTAGAAATATGTCGGCTCTCATACTATGTAAATTTGTTGATCCTGCACAGAAAAGATATATCTAGAAAATGGCATACACAGTTTGCAGAGAAAATATGAGAAAAGAGAAACATGAGAGAAAGAATGGAAGAATTCTGATTAACAAAATGAATGAATGATAATTTACACATGATATACTCTGTATAACTCAACTAATGTGCACTGGAGGAGAAGACAATGTTCCATAGTGGTGGTCTAGAGTGATCTGGACACACAATGACAGTTGCAAACGTAAACTGCCACCTAGTCTAGTCTCTCATGAAGTTATGGGAGTTAACTGTCACCTAGTCTAATGATTCGGATTATTTTTTAGAACAAAATGAAAGCAGAGATATTACAATGAAATACACATAAATATTTCTAGAAATAGAAAAATACAGTAATAAATTATTTCTATTAATGAAATAAATGTATAGAGACTGTAAAAATACAGAATGAAAGACTCACTAGAATGGTGGCAGCTTATCTCTGAGAATGGATGTGACGACTACTCACATTCACAAGAAGATGATTGTTACAATGAGGCTCCAAAGGCCTTTTAAAAATAAGGAAAATCCAAAACCCTAACCCCAGAAGATGAAAATCCAAAAGATTTGTGGGCCCCGATGGGGGCAGTTGATACGTCAACTTCATGGGGGCGTAACTTTTGCATATGATCTCCATTTGGGGTGCTCGATACACCGTTGGAAAGGTATAATAGAGAAGAACTATTTTTTCCTAGCCTAGGACAATTCCTTAGGTAGTTTCCTGGTCCCCAAATCCCCCAAAACCATTGTTTAGGGCCTCAAAGCAGTCCCAAAAGTTTGGAACCCGAAAAACTGTCGAAAAGCTGCCAAGGTGGAAAACTATTTTTCAAGCCAGTGGAATAGGTGGGTGGCCACCAATATCCACCTAGATCAATCCTCCCTCCTTAGGAAGCAATGGTCTCCATTGCATTGAGTTCTCAAGGGAGAGGGGGAAGCATTTGTTGAACCTGAACCTTCGTGAGATGCTTTCCTTACTAGAGAAGTTGTGTTGCTTAGTTTGTTGAAGGCTGTCACAAATGTAAATGTGTTGAACCTACCCATAATATATCTAGCTAAACAATAATACACACATTTTCAGATAGAATTGGAGAAAGAATAAGAAGGCGAGAAAGAATGAAAGAATTCTCATTAACCGTTATGAATAATGAATAGTTTACAGATGATATACTCTGTATAACTCAATGAGTGTGCACTGGAGGTGAAACAATGTGCCATAGTGGTGGTCTAGAGTGATTTGGACACACACCAGCAGTTACAGGAGTGAAATTCCACCTAGTCTAGTCTCTCAGATAGTTACGAGAGTGGACTGCCACCTAGTTGAGTTAACTAGTCAACTAGTCTTCAGTTAATTGACTGAACATAGAGTAGTGAGGAGTTAACTCAGGGAATCAATGGTAATGTGCCAGTTTGGTGATGATACCAAGGCAAGGTAAACTTAGCATGGTGATGATCCCAATGTTGCATGGTGATAAAACCAATGCAGCATCTAAACTCAACTCAACTAGTCAAACTGAAGTATCAACTGAAAGATAATATTCTCCAGGTGGAATATTCTCCCCTAAAATATAGGAGACTGGATAATGACTAATTATGACTAATAAACAAGGAAAAACCTTACGAAAAATAAATCCTAGGTGTGTGTGAAGTAACTCCAACACCCCCCTTGAACATCACTATGGTGAAAATAAAGAATGGGTCCCGGCAACGAGGCCATGTTAGGTACCCAAATACAAAATATACACTGAAATAAAGTGAGGAAAGAGGGAAAACCTCATGGGAATAACCGCCCCTCAAGGTACAATGTATGTAAAAAAAAGAACTACAGTTGCTAGGCAACTATGTCCTTCACTCCAAGACAACTTCGCAGAGAATGAAACTTCTGCTCAATGAAGGTATTGGTGAAGATGTACGTCATCTGTTCTGCTGAAGAACATAACTGTAAGTCGATGATCCCCTCATGTACCATGTCCCAGATGTAGTGCATGTGGATCTTCATGTGCTTCATCCACTGACTCTAAAATAGATCTCCGCAGAACTTCAAAGTGCTCTGGTTGTCACACCAGATGACGATCGACCAATGAAACTGAATTCCCTGCTCAGTGAGAAAATATTGTAGCCACATAGCCTAGATGGTTATGTTAACTACCCCTCTATACTCTGCCTTGGCTGAAGATAGAGAAATGGGATCTTTCTTCTTTCTTGACCAACAGATAGGCCTGAAAACAAGACTAAGTGAGTAACCATATGTGGACTTGTGATCAATGCTATCACTAACCCAGTCGAAATCAGTAAACCCGATGAGATGTAATGTAGATTCTGCTGCATAATGAATCCCAAAGGTGATGGTGCCCTGTATGTATCGAAGGATACGCTTTGCAGCTTCTAAATGTAGCTCATGCGGCTCCGACATGAACCTGGGAACTGCGCCAACTGCATATGAGAGGTATGGTCTAGAGTGTGTGTGATACAACAAGCTCCCCACTAGTTGTATGTACAGTGTGTTGTTAACCAATGGAGTCTCCCCACATCCTCAAGTTTGATTCCTGATAGGAAAGGAGTCGGAGCAGACTTGTAGTTTGTCATGTGAAATATCTCAAGGAGATCTCGTGCATACTTGGCTTGAGATAGTTTGATGCCTGATGCATCCTGACTGATCTCAAGTCCAAGAAAGAATTGTAGTGAACCCATGTCCGTCATCAAAAACCTGTCATGTAGAATCCTCTTGACTGCAACAATTGTTGAATTCGAGCACCCGGTGATCAACAAATCATCAACATACAAAACTAAAAGTTGAAGTGAATTAGTCATCCTGAGCATGTAGACATTCAGGTCTGATTTACAAAGTACAAAGTTTTGTGACAATAGGTAGGAGTCCATCTTGGCATATCATGCCCTCAGAGCTTGATTGAGGCCATAAAGTGACTTCTTCAGTCGATAGACCAAATATGAGTCCTGCATAAATCTCTGGGGCTGCTCCATGTAGATCTCCTCGGAGAGATCACCATGAAGAAATGCATTCTTCACATCCATCTAATGAACTTCCAATCCCTTGGCTACTGCAGTGGCAAGTTCCAATCGTATGGAATCCATCTTCACTACTAGAGTGAAGGTCTCATCATAGTCAATACCATGCACCTGCTGAAATCCTTTGGCAACAAGCCTAGCTTTGTATCTTCTAATCTGTCCATCTTCTCGAGGAGGGAGTTGTACTCCTCCTTCATGGTGGATTCCCAAAAGGGATTTCCAGCAGCCTCGCCATAAGATTGTGGATCTGAAGAATGAACCAAGAAAATTTTCCTGGAAGGAAATGCTTCAGTGGCAGTGACTGCAACAGGAGGCTCCTCGAAAACAGATCGAGTCCTCCTAGTATCAGCTGGATCACCAATGAGATCCCCTGCATCCTGAAGAGTAGTTTGTGCCCACTTGGGCCTCTGCTCTGGCTCTATAATTGCATATGGATGCTCTGACTCTGCATCTAACTGTATTGACTCTGAATCTAAATCATATGAGTCCTATGAATCAAAACTCTCGTCTGAAGAAGAGTCAACATGTGCATTCTCATCATCTCAGATAGGTGGAAGAGTGAAGGTGTATGCATGCGGCTGTTGAGGTACATGTGAGACATTTTCCTCAAATTGGACACTACGCTCAATGATGAGCTGGTCTGAGGAAAGATCAATAAGCCGATATCCCTTCACACCATCAGGGTATCCAGAAAAAATGCACTCAGTTCTCTATGGATCAAGTGCCTTCCTCTTTTCAGAGGGAATCTGGGCCCATGCATGTGAACCGAAAATGCGAAAGTGGGTCACTTCCGGTTTGAGGCCGCTCCAAGCTTCATAGGGAGTCTTATCCTTGATAGATCTATGGGGAGATCTGTTTTGGATGTATGTTGCACAATTAAGTGCTTCCACCCATAGTCTCTGTGGTAGTGACTTTGCATGTAGCATGCAAGATGCCATCTCCTTTAGAGATCGATTTTTTCGCTCAGCAACTCCATTTTGCTGAAGAGTATAGGGAACTGTGTGCTGCAACTGAATCCCTGCCTCATGGAAAATATTATGGATCTCATGATTTATATACTCTCCCCTATTATTAGTTAGGATAACTTTGATCTTGTTTTCAGAATTTTTCTCAACCAGGGCTTTGAAATCTTTAAGGTGTTGAAAGACCTCAGATTTTTGCCTGAGAAAATAGATCCATGTAAAATGTGAGAAATCGTACAAAAAAATGAGAACAAACTTCACTTTGTTGATCAATGGATGTGGAAAAGGACCCATAATGTCACTCTTGATCATATCTAAAGGTGCAGAGGCTCTTTGAGACTTTCGCTTGTTGAATTTCTCTTGAGGGTGTTTCCTGAGAACACATCCCTCACACACTCCCTTGGAGAAATGGATGTCTGGTAGACCATCAACCAATCTATGCTTGATAATATGTTGCATGTATCTGAAATTCAGATGTCCAAACCTTTCGTGCCATATCCTACTACTTTCATCATCATGAGTAAGCAGTAAAGCAGAATCAGGTTCAATGAATTCAGAAAAAGTATACAATCTAGAATGATGATTTACCTCACCGGTAGCAACCCTGGAGTTGGTTTTCATGTTGTATATGTCTACGAAATTCAGTGTGAATATGACTTTCTTTCCGGTGTCAGAATTCATCATCTCATACACAGAGAGAAGGTTGACAGAAAGTTTGGGAACGTGCAACACATTCTCGAGGCTTATGTTGGTGAGTTCAATCCTTCCTTTGCCAGTGACTTCGACAGAAGAGTTGTCCCCCATCAGAATGGGAGGACCTTTGCATGCATCCAAAGAAGAATATATTTCTTTTGAGGCAGCCATGTGATGTGATGCTCCTGAATCAACGATCCAAGCATCGAGAGAGGAGTTGATGGAAATCAAGGCATGGCTAGAATTTCCTTTCTTGGAATTCGGATTTTCAGGCTTCTTCTTCTTGGCACCCTCAGGGATGTGATCTCCAAGGTTGTTTTGATGAAGTATTTGAGACATCAGATCTTTTTTTTTTTGCATGCATGATGATTCTGAATGGAATCCTTTGTGACAATACATACATTTCTCTCCTTTTCTTCCCTTTTCTCCTTTGGATCCGGAGGCATCGGTGAAAGGTTTTGTGTACCCTTCCTTCTTCAAATGTGCATGATATTTCCATTTATCTTTATCTTTAGATTTATGATATTTGTGGCTTCCATATTGCACAATGAGTGCATGCGCCTTTGGGCCTTTGATTGTGCCCATGTTGATGATCTTCGTTTTCTCTTGTGTCAGTGCTTCGATAAAGTCCTCAAGAGAAGGCATCTTCCAGGTGTCTCCAGAGGTGAATCTGATGTAATGGAATGTGGATACAAATACAGAGAATTAAAGACCAAGCTTGGAGAGAATGGTGAGAACCATTTGTTTCTCCTCCTTCGATTTATCAACCCTGCAAGCTTTGAGTTGCAACAGTAAATCCTTGAATTTTGTAAAGAAATCTTGGATATTTTCGAAGCTTTTTGGATCCAATGTGAGCATCTCCACCTCGAGCATGTGTCCCCTCATCTCATCTTGTTTTCCAAATATCCCTTCCAATATGGTCCAGGCTTCATTGGGAGTCTTACAGGAAGATATGTGAAAAATGAGATCAACATAAATAAGACTGCAAATTGTTCTGAGTGCCTCATCCATGCGATTTAAATACTTGGTTTTTTCTATGGCTGATGTCGGTTTTGTATCTATATTCAAGGTTAACCTGTAAAACCCTCTGTTTTGGAGATGTATGGTTTTTTTATTCTTCCATGAAAAATAGTTGTAAGGTGTAAGAATGAATTCTTTTGGGGAATCCATCTTTTCATTGTCTTCAATATTTTGTACCTGCAAAAATATTTGGTGTAGATTTTTCTTAGCAGTCTGTCAGCTATGATACCATGTAAATGTGTTGAACCTGCATAGAATAGATCTAGATAAACAATAATACACACATGTGTAGATATAATTGGAGAAGTAAGAAGAAGGAGAGAAAGAATGAAAGTATTCTCATTAACCGTTATGAATAATGAATAGTTTACACATGATATACTCTGTATAGCTCAATGAGTGTGCACTGGAGGTGAACCAATGCACCATAGTGGTGGTATAGAGTGATATGGACACACACCAATAGTTACGGGAGTGAAATTCCACCTAGTCTAGTCTCTTAGGCAGTTACGGGAGTGGACTGCCACCTAGTTGAGTTAACTAGTCAACTAGTCTTCAGTTAACTGACTAAATAGAGAGTAGTGAGGAGTTAACTCATGGAATCAATGGTAATGTGCTAGTTTGGTGATGATACCAAGGCAATGTTGAATTAGCATGGTGATTATCCCAATGTTGCATGGTGATAAAACCAATGCAACATCTAAACTCAACTCAACTAGTCAAACTGAAGTGTTAACTAAAAGAGAATATTCTCCAGGTGGAATATTCTCCCCTAAAATATAAGAGACTGGATAATGACTAATTATGAATAATAAACAAGGAAAAATAAATCCTAGGTGTGTGTGAAGTAACTCCAACAACAAACCTGTTGTTGGCGAGGTTGAGTTTGTTCAACCACTCGAGCTACATGAGATGACTGTGTGCGGAATGAATGTTTGCCACTTGTTGCAATCTTGTCGACTTTCTTCTGTTGGATAGAAGGTGCTTGGGTCAAGGCTGTAGTGGTTGCAATGTCCTTTTGTTCACCTTTTGAATAGATTGTGAAGAAGTTGAATTTTGTAGTATGAGATACTACCTTACAACACTGTTTAGGTGGGATAGTAGTTGGAACTACCTTTGGTATCCTGTAGAGATGACCCCCCAGAGTAACAATGACACTACGGGGTCAAGACTCATAGATAACATGGTGCTTCCACATATATGATTGGCCCAAGAGAACATCACAGACATCCAATGGGGAAACATCACATAATACCTCATCCTTGAAGGGTTGGATGCCGTATGAAAATCGAAACTGTTGGATGACACAAAGATCTTGTCCCTTGTGAAGCCACCCGATGTTGTATGGTTGCGGGTGTGGTGTTGTCGACAATCCCAACTGTTTGACAACCTCTGCTGAGATGAGGTTCTTCTGGCTTCCACTATCAACAATAAAATGCAGCGGGGTTCCCTTCACCCACATCTATGAATGAAAAAGGCACTCCCCCTCTTCAGGATCTATTGGTTCTTCTGGTTGAATTATTGCAGTCACAAAAATAACAGTGGGGTCTGCGTCGGTGATCTGTCTTCTACCAGTATTTTCTGAATCTGATTATGAATTAGGGTTCAACTCCTTGTCTTTGATCTTGGCCACCAATGACTGTTTTGAGTGACATTCATTGGTGTTGTGGGATTTTATGGAAATCACACCATTTTCCAGTGTCCTTGTTCATCTTTCTGTTACCCTTCTTTTCCTATGGCTTGGATTAGTTTTCTAAAGGCTGGTTGTTATGGACAAATTTACCATACTTTGGTTGTTGCGGATTTGTTGATTTGGATTTATGCAGGAACACAATGAAATACATAAATACACATAAACACAGAGATGCAGTGGAAATAAGACTTCATTTCATTAATAACAAATGACTGAAATATGCTTACAGACAGAATGGAAATACACTTGTTAGGGCGTTGGTAGCTTATCTTTGAGAATATATGTGGAAACTACTGGCTTCTGACCTCTGTATTACAATGAGTCTCAAAGGCCTATATATTATTTATAAACAATGGAAAACCCCAAACATCCAAAAACCTAACCCTAGGAGATGAAACGCCAGAATATGGGCCCCGTCGGGGTAAATTGGTACATCGATTTCCCGGGGTCTTAACTTTGGCATACTATCTCTGTTTGACGCAAATGATACATCGTTAGAAACATATATCCAAGGACTAGAATTGTTGACAATGAATATCAAGTCCAGACTAGACTAATATTCGTCGGAAGTTTGATGCCAAAAAAATGTTGTTTAGGGCCTCAAAACGGCTAAAAATAGTAAATTGTGCGGAAACTGAAAAAATGAAAGAAGAAATGGTGGGGGTACAAGTGGAATAGGTGGGTGGCCACCAATATCCATCTAGATCATTTGCAGACCCAAAATCCCGCTTGTTCTGGTGCTTAAATTTCTGCTTGATTTTAACAACATATCGATAAGTCCCAGTGATGAGATGTCCAAAAAATCCATTTCAGTTTGGATGTATTTGTGTAGAGCCTCACGATATTTCAAAACCAAATGTCACTTAGAGTATTTGATACCCTACTTGGTGCATAAGGTATGGAAGGTATTGGTGAACTCAGACACATCTTGGCCCCTCTCTTGCTAGAGTGTGGTCCATCTCATGTATTAGTCATCATAGTTGCCAACATGGTAATATTGTTCCTTGACCGCATCCACAAAAAAATCCCAAGTGGGCTCAGCCCCATATATTCCAGACTCCTCTATGGAACTTTTCTTCTATTAAGTTTCCCACCAATGTTTGACATGGGGGAGACTCTTAACAAATGTGAAGGTGATCTTTTCCTTGTCGGAAAAATTGTGAACAGAGAAATCACCTTCTAGCAGATTTAACCATTTTTCTAGGGAATATGCATCTATCTTTTCTTCAAATACGGGAATATCAAAATTAACTTATACCTTAAAATGTGAGTTGCCTCCAAACTGGTCGCTTCATGAAGACGCGCCTGTTGTTATCGACATGCGTTGAAGGATGTGAGAAAAATTCTCCATCATTTTGTCGCTCTGTCATGTGAGAGCTTTCTCAAGCAATCGATTAATATAATCTTATGCTCTGTTGTTTTTCTTTTCTTATGCCATGAAGGGTTTCTTGGGCGTACGAGAGATATTGTCCTCAAGAGAGTTAAGATCGAGACCCAACTTGCTATACTCGGACCTTGTCGAGGACATGCACTGAAAAACGATCAAGATCAACCTACTCTGATACCATGGATCCGTATTATTTTTTAGAATGAAATGAAAGCAGAGATATTAAAATGAAATACACATAAATATTTCCAGAAATAGATAAATACAGTAATACATGATTTCTATTAATGAAAGAAATGTATAGAGACTATAAAAATATAGAGTGAAAGACTCTCTAGAATGGTAGTATCTTATCTCTAAAAAGAGATGTGATGGCTACTCGCATTTGTAAGAAGATGATTCTTACAATGAGGCTCCAAAGGCCTTTTAAACATAAGGAAAATCCAAAACCCTAACCCCGGAAGATGAAAATCCAAAAGGTTTGTGGGCCTCGATGGGGGTAGTTGATACGTCAACTTCCTGGGGGCGTAACTTTTGCATACGATATTTGTTTGGGGTGCTCACTACACCGTTGGAAAGGTCTAACCGAGAAAAAAAAAAATCGACTGGCTAAGCCTAGTGCCTTTTGCAATTGCCTGGTCCCCAAATCCTCGAAAAACGTCATTTAGGACCTCAAAACAACCCTAGAAGTTGGTAACCCGATAAACTGTCGAAAACTGCCAAGGTGGAAAACTGTTTTTCGAGCTAGTGGAATAGGTGGGTGGCCATCGATATCCAACTAGATCATATAAGTTAAATAGTCTCTCAGTATTCAGTTAACTGACTAAAATAGAGTGAAGTGATGAGGAGATCAGGAAATCATGAGTAATGCGTTAGTCTAGTGATAATCCCAAGGACAATGTGCATTAGCTGGTGATGATCCCAATGTCACATGTTGATGATTCCAATGTGGAATCTAGACTACAGATCAAACTGAGGTGTGAACTGAAGAGAATATTCTCCTATATGAATATTCCCCCTAGAGTATAGGATACCGAATAATGACTAATAAACATAGGGAAAACCTTTAAAAACAAAATTAAATATGGATAAGTGAAGGGGTAATCGGAATATAAATTGAGAGGAATGGAGGGGAAAAAGTGATGTGATAAGAGTGGAGAGTTATGGTGATTTCTTGCGAGAGATAGATTTTTTATGGGTTTTGAACCCATAAATTGGAGAAAACTGGGGTCTTGGACCCAAAAAATTTAAATTCACTTCCAATAGATTGGCTTTATTCCACATGAAAGAGGCATCATTTTCCACTTTAAACTTTAAACCTGGATATCTTGAGCATACGAACTTGGATTTTCGATCTGAAAAATGTGTGACGAAGCTGAGACCGAGGAATACACAAAGAAATTACAATAGTTCAAAAATTTTCATCTTCTGAAATCATTTTTTTATTAATTCAAGAACGATAAAATATAGGTGACCAAATTTTGGTCAACAAAACCTTGATGAGAAGAGGATATCATGGAGGCAGTTCAAAGGATATTTCCAAGAGAAATATTTTTCTGAGATTTACTATGAGAGAAAGATGAAAGAGTTCTTTGAACTCAAGTTGGGAACCATGGCAATGGAGGAATATGAGAATCGGTTCTTTGAATTGTTGAAGTGTGTTGACTTCATCAAGGATGAGAAGGTTAAAATCCAAAGGTCTCTAAGTGGGTTACCCTCCTTCTATAGTGACAAGATACAATATGATAATCCCAATACTTTGGAGAAAACCATAAGGAGAGTAAAACACCTTGATGAGAAAAGAAACAGAACGTCGGTTTTCCAAAAAACTTGGAATGACAAGATAAAAGGGGAAAATGATCAAAGGCATAAAGGTTTTAAGCCACCATTTTTCAGAAATAACTCCCAAGCAAATCCAAAAGGTCAAGCAACCCGAAATTAGCAAAAGAATGCAGATTCATTTGAGAAAAGGCCAAGGTAATAACCTGTTCAATGTTGGGGATGTGAGGGAAATCACTTATATAGGGACTACCCTCACAAAGGATAAAGAATGAGGACTATCCTAAACATTCAAGAGGCTGAAACAATGGAATACATGGGAGGAGGCATGCCAAGGATTTATGCAGCCTTGGACAAAAGGCAAGCATAATATCAACCCCCCATGATTGAAGTGGAATGTACGATTGATAACCAATCCATAACAATTTTGATTGATTCTGGAGCTATCCATAGTTACATAAATGGTAACATTGCTGAAATATTTCACTTGCAAAGAAGTAAGCATAAGAAATCTTGGTTAGTTCAGTTAGCCACATGGGGCTAAGAGGAAAATCAATGAGTTGGTTAAATATTGTCCGATAGACATGAATGGATTTAGCACAAAGATAGATGTAAACATCATATCATTGGGTTCATATGAATGTCTAATTGGAATGGATTGGTTGGAGAAACATCATGCGGTCCTATATTTTTACAACAAGACAATTGCATGTCTTGATGAGGAAGGAAAGCAAGGAAAGATTCAAGGCATCCCAAAGGTTGTAGTTGTTAGAGAGATTTCAACTATGCAGTTGAAGAAGAGATTCATGAAGGGATGTTAGATGTTTGCAACCCATATGGAAGAGGCAACCAAAGACAAAGTGTCAAGAATTGAAGATCATCTGGTCTTGAGGAATTTTGAAGATGTTTTTAGAGAAATTCCAGGATTTCCACTAAAGAGAGACATTGATTTCTCTATTGATTTGGTGCCAGGAGTTACCCCAATGTCTAAGACACCTTAAGAAATGGGCAAACAAGAACTAAAAGAGTTGCATATGCAGCTTGACGAACTTATGAAGAAGGGGTATATACGCCCAAGTGTGTCACCTTGGGGAGCCCACGTTCTTTTTGTGAAGAAGAAGGATGGAACCTTAAGGTTGCGTATTGATTTCAGACAGCTTAATAAGGTTAGCATAAAGAATAAGTATCCTCTGCCTATAATTTTTTATTTGTTTGATCAGCTAAAAGGTGCAAGAATATTTTCAAATATTGACTTGAGATCATGCTATCATCAAGTAAGGATAAAGGAAGAAGACATCAGCAAGACAACATTCAAAACAAAATATGGGCATTATCAATTCACGGTAGTGCCATTTGGACTATCAAATTCCCTATCGATATTTATGTGTCTAATGAATGGATTGTTCAGGAAGTACCTGGACAAGTCTTTGATTGTGTTCTTAGATGACATACTCATCTATTCTAAATCAAAAGAGGAACATGAGCAAGCATAGTATCAATCCACCATGATTGAAGTGGAAGGTAAGATTGATAACCAGTCCATAACAATTTTGATTGATTCTGGAGCTATCCATAGTTACATAAATGGTAACATTGCTGAAAGATTTCAATTGCAAACAAGTAAGCATAAGAAATCTGGGTTAGTTCAGTTAGCCACAGGGGGCTAAGAGGAAAATCAATGAGTTGGTTAAATATTGTCTGATAGACATGAATGGATTTATCACAAAGGTAGATGTAAACATCATATCGTTGGGTTCATATGGCTATCTAATTGGCATGGATTGGTTGGAGAAACATCATGCGGTCCTAGATTGTTACAACAAGACAATCACATGTTTTGATGAGGAAGGAAAGAAAGGAAAGATTCAAGGCATTCTAAGGGTTGTAATTGTTAGAGAGATTTCAGCTATGAAGTTGAAGAAGATCTTCAGGAAGGGATGTTAGATGTTTGCATCCCATATGGAGGAGAAAACCAAAGAAAAAGTTTCAAGCATTGAATATCATTCGATCTTGAGGAATTTTAAAGATTTTTTTAGAGAAATTCCATGATTTCCACTAAAGAGAGACATTGATTTCTCTATTGATTTGGTGCCAAGTGTTTTCCCAATGTCTAATACACCTTACAGAATGGGCACACTAGAACTAAAAGAGTTGCAGATGGAGCTTGAATAAATTTTGAAGAAGGGGTATATACGCCCAAGTGTGTAAGCTTGGGGAGCCCCAGTTCTTTTTGTGAAGAAGAAGGATGGAACCTTAAGGTTGTGTATTGATTTCAGACAGCTTAATAAGGTTACCATAAATAATAAATATCATTTGCCCATAATTGTTGATATGTTTGCAGATAAAAGGTGCAAGAATATTTTCAAAGATTGACTTGAGATCAGGCTATCATCAATTAAGGATAAAGGAAGAAGACATAAGCAAGACAACATTCATAACAAGATATGGGCATTATCAATTCATGGTAGTGCCATTTGGACTATCAAATTCCCTAATAGTATTTATGTGTCTAATGAATGGAGTGTTCAGGGAGTAACTGGACAAGTTTGTGATTGTGTTCTTAGATGATATACTCGTCTATTATAAATCAAAAGAGGAACATGAGAAACATTTAAGAATGGTGTTGCAAGTTTTAAGAGAGCATAAATTGTATGCTAAGCTAAGTATGTGAATATTTTATCAAAAGAAGATTCACTACTTGGGGCATATAATATCAACAACATGGATAGAAGTTGATCCTGAGAAGATAGAGGCCATTAGAGGATGGCCATTGCCAAAGAATGTGACAGAGGTTAGATCATTTGTTGGCATAGGGGCAGACCCAAGGTTGAACGCTCAAGAGCGCACCAACAAAACCCTAACTATCGGCCCTTTTGGAAACACCTACGAAGTAGATGAAGTCTCACCCGAGGTAGAGGCAGGGGTGGTTGCAAGACTCAGGTGTTTGCAACCTTAGCTGGGACACCGATCTGTGATTTCATTTCTTACATCACACTTAGCATTAGTTATTCCTTAACATATAATCATTAATACACTTTGCCGAAATCACAGAGCATCGCAGTAAATACTTTGACTAAATATGATTCAGTACTTAGCCACAGAAATATAGATTAGATTCAACAAATCAAACACTAAGCATATTATATATCTAACATTCATTCATATATCATAATCACAGAGCATAACTAGATCTATTTAATCACATTAAGCACTTATCCAAGAAGGAAATAAACACATCAGGTCGAAGCACAGAGCACAATACACACAGTTACCATGGTTCACCCCTAACCTGAGGCTACATCCACAAAGTCTTCTTTATATTATCTTGGTCAAGCAGTTACAACACAGAGCTCCAATGATCCCTACTTTGTATAGGATAGAAGATCTGCGCAGCTCACTAGATCCTTCTTCCTTGCTCCTCAGCATCCAACAACCTGCACTTGGCTCTCCGATCTCATGCATAGAGCAATCTAAGATACATCTGATCACACAGATTCAACTACTAGCACTAAGCTTTCATTCATACACCATGCAGATGTATTACATTACTATCTCCTTATCTTACTATTTATATTTCCTATTTTTAGATTACAAAATGGGCCTAAACGTGGGTAAACCCACGGGCCAACATCCCTTTCCCGTTACATCATCCCAAAACCCTAAAATGGACCGCAAAATAGGTCTTTCTTCCTTATTTTCTACTTCGCGTTGCACTCCTTCCTTGGCAAGCTATCACAGTCCAAAAAGTGGTCAAGTATGACCAAGTACTCTTCAAAACTTGGTTAAGGACCAACAGGCCCCCAACACTCACCCGTGACTCATCCCAAGTCACTCATGTTTGACCAATTCTTCTTCGAACACCTCGAGCTTAGCTCGGGCCGCTTCGACTTGTTGCTTTGATATTTTCTCCTACTCGACGAACTCCTGGATGAGTGCGTTATTGACTGGTCCTTCTAGGTGCTTCTCTGTTGTAATCACGACCTGTTGTAGTTCTGTCCCTTGGTTCTCAATCTCTAAGAACAATTGATATGCCTTATCCTACAAAGGTTGAATTTGTTGTGTTACTTCCATGACCTTGCTCTGGATCGTGTGGATCTACTGCTGTGTGACACGTTGCTCATGGGATCGCTTCATTTTCTCTATGGTTGGTAGGGCCTTCAACTGCATATGAATTCTATCTGCCTGCTGCTTCGCCTCCTAGAGTTGCGACTCCAGTTTATGTAATTTCGAGTTCTCAATTAGTTTCTCATGTATCTGCACACTTCTGGTACTTAGTTGTTTACATTCTTCAGTGAGTTCTTTGATCCTTTCTACTATACCTCGGGTATTTATTTCTCGCTGGTCACACTCTTCTTGCGGGGTGCTTGGTATGATCTGAAGCTCTAAGTCCATGAATCTTTGTTGTAGTTTCTAAATAACTTCAGCAAGCTTCATTACCTGATGATCTAAGGGTTCTTCGGCCTTTTTTTCTAAGCCGGTCACAGAGTGAAATTCTCTGTTGACAACTTCTTCTATCTCGATTTGCTTTGCGAGAAGGTGCTCCTTCTCCTTTTGGATTTTCGCGCGTTCTTTATCATACTTCTCTTGGATGGCCTCCTTCTCTTGTTGTGCATCTTGGCGCTACTCTATGATTTCCTTATGTGTGTGCTTTAGGGCCTGTATAGCTTGCATAGTTACTTCTTTTGCTTCTCGAAGGTGTACTTCGACTATGTCGGCAATCCGACGAAGTTGAACTGATTCGTCTCCCACTTCAGTTGTTCCTTTTAGCATAGGTGTAGTGGAGACTACGATGTTAGACTGGAGGGCTCATTGTACTCCTTGGAGCTAGGCTTCAATTCTTTCGTACATCATCTGTTTCTTAGCCTCCTACTTTTCTGTAATTTCTTCTATGGCTTCATTCAAAGTTGCAAGGAGAAAGCTGAAGTCATTGGGGTTGAGCGTGGTCTTCATCTTGGTCACAGTTGCTTTTGATTTCTTCTTAGAGGAATACTTCGAAGGGGACCCTTTTCTCTTCTTTGGAGCTTCGACTTCGTATTTTGGTTGTTGCTCGACTTCCTCTAAGTCTTTGTTCTTACCTTCTTGATTGGGTGTGATGGAAGTTGTCTTCGCAGAGTAGCTATCTACATCCTGAACCTCTTCAGTCTTCTTTGTTTCCTTTGTCTTCATTGTCTTCTTCATCTTACTGGGCCCAGGTGTGTCCTGTGCAGCTTCTAGGCTATCAATATCTGAAATGTCTGCTGGATCTGCTGGAACAAGGAGGTCTGCCAACCATTCCTTGGTGATTTCTTCTAGGTCTTCTTCAGTCAGCTTATAATAGGACTGGTGTTGTTCTTGGTGTTCATCAGCACGTGGAGTTAGGTATATAAAGTGGCGGTCCATGCTAAAATTTATCAGAGGTCGAAGCCTTTGTAAAGTGTTCGGGATTATGCGAGGTTCAACCCCTATAGCTTATTTCAATTGGTTATAGTATTAGTGAAAAATGGCATTTGATTGCCACTGCTTGCCCATGTCTGTCAAGTACCATAAGGTACTAAACTTCACAGCTAATAGTTTGAATGGGGCGAGATCTGGGAAGGTTGCGCCTTCCGGTAGCTCCCATGCAACAAAGGCGATAAATATTAGCAACCGGATAAAATGGAATTCGTGCCCCTGGTCCTGGGCTTCTCTACAGTCAATTTCTAGTTGATTGACCAAATACTTGGCCCAATTCATCTGGAGTCCTTCTGCACATTTTTCGGCAAGGTCCACTACGAAGCCTGATACTTGCGTAGGTATATTCTTACGGACCAACTTCCCTGCTATCAAATGATATGAAAGGTGCACTACACCACTCTCGATAGAGGCTACCTTGTAAAATCACGTGCCTTTTTCAACATTATCATATGCCTCTTTAATATTCTGTGAAAGCGCACGATCTACGGTCTTCCCAGGGTAGTACTCATGGGGATCAGGGCTCTGCATGCTAAGCCCGGTAATCCTGTTGATCAGCGCCGAATCAACAGTGATGCGACGGTTCAACCATAGGTATCCTCCATGGTAAATTTCTAGCAATAATTTCACACAAGCAGTCACCTCCTGATGTCTGTCGAAGTGAAGCATTTTCATGACGTTGAGCAGAGTAGATTGTGTAAGGTTCATCGTCCATTACTGAGGAATGATCTTCATATTCTGGCCCTTAGTCTTAGTTAAGTACTTAGATGCTGCGAGCATGTTGTAGGCTTTACAGTCTCCCAGGTTGAAGTCACAAAACTTCAACGTTGTAACCTTGTCTTGATCTGCGCAGTAGGTGTGATCTCCTTTTGATAGATATGCAGTGATTAGGGTGTATTCAAAGTCTCTAGGGACATTGTCCTTGTTAATATCGCCACTTAAAGGGGGAATGTAAGCTGGTAGAATGGTTGGCACTATCCTCGCGTTGGTTTCATCATGTCTATACTTAGTTCTCGCCTCTATGCCAGCTCGGGATGTTCCAACTTGAGAAGTCGATGGGGAGGCTGCCACACCCCTTGACAACAAGGCCTGGACTCTGGTGGACATTCCTCTTTCCGACATGACTCTTTCTGTCCTTAATCTAGCAAGTACTTCTCTCATGGATTCTTCTGCTATGCTAAGCTCGTTGGACATGTAAGCTTGGGATCACTGTCTTGGGTTGTCAATGGATTGTCGATACCATAATCAGATAGAGAGCAAAGCTGGAGTAATCACTTTTCACAATGCGGTTGTTCTGTCAGCTCAAGTTCTCAATTGGAAAAAGTGTCTTCCAGGCATGGTGCGATGGAATAAGTAAGTAACTCTACAAAGGACTGCTTGGAACTTTCATGACCATTGATCTATCCATTAAGGTGAGGTCCAACGGTCTAGTGGTAACCCATAACCGCTTTTTGATACGTTCGGAGCAGCGGTCGAATGGGTATATCAGTTCCAATGGCTATATTGCTTCGTCATGGTGAAGTACTCTATGTCGTTGTTCTGATATCTTGGCGAAGCTCTAATTCTGCAACTCTTCTTGCTGCAAAGTGTCCTCTAGAATCTCTTGTAACCTTACAGTATTAGCCCCTTTCTTTCTTAACTTCCTAGCCTTCTTCCCAGTGAGTTTCATCTCAGTAATGCGTTTACCATTCTGATGTTTATCTTCTGTGGTCTTAGTCACTTCGTGCTATGGGGAATCTTCCTTAGGGTTTCTTGATAATACCTCTTCTATATCAATAACAGGTAACTCGATCTTCTGCGGATCCTCAAGTATTCTCTTAACTTCGACATCGGAGGTACTAATATTAAATATTTGCAATCTGCTCTTCTATTTTTCAATCAAGTGCGTGATCGTTTTGGTCATAAAGTCTTTTAATTCTTGTTTCTTTTGTTCCAAAACTTTTTCTTCTTCTTGTCGTCTGTCTTGTTCTCTATCAATCCAAGGCATTCCTATGAGCATGGTAAACGAGGCACTGTCTTCAACAAATTTAATGATCTCAAAGTCTTCCTCTGTCGAAGTTCCATTGATGGTCATAGGTATCTGGGCAAGCCTTCCACATAGGTTTACTAACTTTCCTCTAAAGAAACTTGTTCCTCCTAGGGAAGGGGTCATGACAGGCTTTCCTATAGCTTCCCAAGTTCTTTCTAGCATAATGTTCACTTGCGTTTCTTCATCAAGAGTACATTCAATGTTGAAGTCCCCTATTATTGCTTCGATTTTCTCCTTTTCTTTGAAGATCGTTGATAACCTAACATGTCGGTGGTCATTCAAGGTATCTTTCATCTGTAACAATATCTTTTCTGATTCTTTCTGGGTTTCTGCTATAATCTTGGTCTCTTGATGTCCTGCAGGGTTTGCTTGTTCCATATTTAGCTTCTCAAGCCTGACAATCATTCTAGGGCAATCCAATACTTCATGGTTCATAGCCTTACAACATAGGCAACTAGATCTCCCACCAGGGCATTCCTTTGCAATATGTCCTCATCTTCTACAACTATAACAGAGGGTTAACCCTCTCTTTCTCTTAAATGAACCCCAACTTCTTATGTACTGTGCACCAGGATCATGGTAGCTAGCCTGCAATTTTTTTTTCTAGGATCTTGCATCCACTTGTTAGTCCAGACATTCTTTCTATGCATAGGTATAACATATCTATCACTATACTTATCATATCTATTCATATCAAACTTTCTTTCATCTATTAATGCCCTAGTTTTGAAGCTAGGACATAATCTATCAAACATACCTAGATCCATGCTCTAGAAACAAAAATTTCACTTATCTTACTTCTACAGAGCACAAAGCTTCCAGATATAATACTTTTAACTATTATTACCTTTATCGGGGCATAGAGCTCACAGATCTTACCTTTTTCTTATAGATCTGACCTCTTTCTTCACAGATCTGATTTCTTTTCTTCAGATCTGACCTCTTTCTTGACAGATCTGACTTCTTTTCTTGGCACAAAGCTTCATAGTTCAAACAGAACAATGCGCACTAGGGTAACAGATCTATGCACAGAGATTATTTCACACAAAGCTTCCTCTTCTTCAGTTCCCAGCAATCATAGTTCCAGGTCCCAGCAATGGAACCATTTGTTGGCACAGGGGTAGACCTAGGGTTCAATTCTCAAGACCGCACCAACAAAACCCTAAATACCGACCCTTTCGGCAACATCTGCGAAGCAGATGAAGTCTCACCCGAAATAGAGGCAGGGGTGGTTGTAAGACTCAAGTGTCTGGAACCTTAGCTGGGACACCGATCTGTGATTTCCTTTCTTACAACGCACTTAGAATTAGTTATTCCTTAACATATAATCATTAATACACTTCGCCAAAAGCATAGAGCATCGCAGTAAATACTTAGATTAAATATGATTCAGTACCTAGCCACAGAAATATAGATTAGATTCAACAGATCAAACACTAAGCATATTATAGATCTAACATTCATTCATATACCATAAGCACATAGCATAGCTAGATCTATTTAATCACATTAAGAACTTAGCCAAGAAGGAAATAAACACATCAGGTTGAAGCATAGAGCACAATACACACGGTTACCATGGTTCACCCCCACCCTGGGGCTACATCCACAAAGTCTTCTTTATATTATCTTGGTCAAGTAGTTACAGCACAAATCTCCAATGAACCCTACTTCACACAGGACAAAATATCTGCACAGCTCGCTAGATCCTTCTTCCTTGCTCCTCAACATCCAACAACCTGCACTTATCTCTCCGATCTCATGCACAGAGCACTCTAAGATACATCTGATCACACAAATCCAACTACTAGCACTAAGCTTTCATTCATACACTATGCAGATGTATTACATTACTATCTCCTTATCTTACTATCTATATTGCCTATTTATAGATTACAAAATGGGCCTAAACATGGGTAAACCCACGGGCCGACATCCATTTCCCATTACATCAACCCAAAACCCTAAAATAGACCCCAAAATAGGTCTTGCTTCCTTATTTTCTTATTCGTGTTGCGCTCCTTCCTTGGCAAGCTGTCACAATCCCAAAAGTGGTCAAGTATGACCAAGTACTCTTCAAAACTTGGTCAACGGACAACATCATTCATGGGTCTTGTCGATTATTAATGAAGATTCATAAAAGGATTCTCAAAGATTGCAAGTCCAATCACTTCTTTGCAAAAGAAGTGAGTGAAATTTGAATGGAATTCCAAGTGCGAAGAGAGTTTTCAACAGTTGAAGGGAATATTGACAAGTGCACCAATCTTGAAGATTGCATATCCAAATGAATATTTTGTTGTGTGCACCGATGCATGCAAGGAAGGAATTGGTAGAATTTTCAGTCAAAGGGACCATGTGGTATGGTATGAGTCCAGAAAATTAAAAAGAGTACGAGAGGAATTATGCTACACATGGCTTGGAGTTAGCAGCGATTGTACATGCATTGAAAATGTGAAGGGATTATCTTATGGGTAAGAAATTCGAGCTAAGGACAGACCACTGTGGTTTTAAGCATTTGATTGGACAACCAACACTAATGTTAGGCAAAATAGATGGATGGAATTTCTAAGTGAATATGATTTCAAAATTAAGCATATAAAGGGAAAGGAAAATCAAGTGGTTGATGCACTCAACAAGAAAGCTCATGAAGTGCATATTGTAGCCATCAACATGTATGGGATAGATCTGAAATAAAAAATTGTTGTAGCAAAAAATTTAGATCATCACTATGTGAGAATAAAAGAAGCATTATAGCAAGGTAATTTTCAGTGAAAATTTAATTATTATGAGCTAAAAAATGATGGAATTCTCATGTACAAGGGAAATGTGTATGTGTCGAATGTTGGATTACTGAGAGGGGGGGTGAATCAGTAATAGAGAAACTCAATTCTTTTTAACCACAAAATGAAAGTGTTATATTAATGTAGCATTATCATCCAATAGTTGTACAGTAAATAAACAATGAACAAATGAGAAATCATACACATACACAATACACCAATGTTTTTACATGGAAACCCAAAGCAGGAGAAAACCACAGAATTATTTTTCTTATATGTCTTTAAGAATTACATTAATTGGAAGCACCAAATTCCTTTTTTTTCCAGCTGCAACATGAAGGAGGCTCCAACCCCCTAGTTTCTGAGGCTACAACCTGAGGGAAGATCCAACTCCCCAATTCTTTGGCTATAACCAGAAGGAGGCTACAACCCCCTATGTTCTCCAGATACAACTGGAAGGTGGCTACAACCACCTGTCCTTGACCCATCCAACTACCCTGAAGTAGAAGTAGAATGATAGAACCACTGCCACACAATCACTGTGAGATATACCATTGTAGAACTATACCAACCTATAGTACCACTGACCTGCAACCAACCTATAGAACTTCCCTTCAATCAATCTGTACCTGAAATGAACATTTATCAACTAAATACAATAGATACAGGACCTGTAGTTCTGCAACATGCATATGTATGTGCCCTATATATACAACAACATGCGTATGTACGCGTCCTGTCTGTTATGCAGCCTACGTATACCCTCTGAAAACTAGTATACAACAGATACACAACCTGTATTTTTGCAACATGTGTATGTACGCACCCTATACATAGAACAACATGCGTATGTACACGTCCTATATGTTATGCAGCCTGCGTATACCTTCTGAAAACTAGGGTTTTCTTTCTTCTGAAAACTTCTAACCCTCTGGAACTTCTTTCACATATATTTGCAACCTGTCACTGTATCTAGACTGCAACTCTATCCTGTGCATGCATCCTTATACATAGCCTTTACCCAAAAAATCTATATCTCTCTCTAGTCATGTGCCATATAAGTGTGTGTAATCATGAACAAGAATAATAACCCTCACATGATCTAGACTTCAAACCCTTTCTGATATTCAGCCTCTCAATACATCAACCACTTCACAAATACAAGCTTTCAACCATGTACCACAAAAACCCTTAGCCATATGCCAAGAAATACAAGATGTGCCTCAACTCTAACAAGAAGTATCAATGATAAATATTGATTATACCAGCACTGTATTTATGTAGATCTGACTTATACAGAAGATAACATACAACCACTAATATCTCTAGGGAGAATCCTCAAATATTCATAACCATTTCTCATGCATACATAAAAATCCAACTACTCATAGAAATAAGACATATCTTTTGAACCAATGGATAGATCTGATGTATCTGATAACTGTAGACCTTTCTATGAGCTTGATCTCATAATCTAGAACCTCAACATCTTCATCTTCTCAAGTTTCTATGACTTTACCCTCATGTACGTGCCCTAATACACTGTCAACCCATGTATGTACACACCCTAATACATTGTTAGCCCGCTTACACCTCAAAAATTAGGGTTTTTTAGTATTCGCTGCAATTCCAAAAATTTCATTGTCAACCCTTCATGCTACCTCAGACTTTCGCAACTTCAAATGTATCAATGAGTACTTGCAATAAGCCTTACACAACAATAGATATTCAATGTGTTCAAGTGTGTTTAAATAAGACCTTTGCCTCTTATTTATACTTTCATGTAGCTGCCTCAAGGGGTTACCTTCTAATCATCTTTACCCACTTTCCTTATTTTAGGGTTAACCCACTTATAACCACTTGTCCACTTAACTTAACCACTTTCCATAATTAGTAAGTTCTCCATTAACTTTATTATTTAAATAATTTCTTTTGCATCCTCTTTGACTTATAGTACACTCATCACTTCACTTTATTATTTAAATAATTTCTTCTTTGTAAACACTTTGACTACTTTGACCTTTTGGGGCTTTTAGATGACTCATGAGGGTTCTCCAACTTCACATGGCCATAAATCTATAACAGTGAGAAGTTATGTGATGTTCCACATACCACCATAAATGGCATGACATGTACTATCCATCTAGAATAGTCTTACCTGCAAATATATCAAAATGCATACCATTATCCATAAAATAAACTTGGGTCCATTACCCAAACCTTTGTGCTACCAGAATTTGCTACCAAACATTCTTCAAGGGTTGACATCAATGACAACCAACCCAATTAATCAACACTGAATTTCAGTGAGCTGAAAAATGCAATGTTGAAGGAGCTGCATAATGTGTCATATGCAAGGCACCCAGGATATCAGAAAACAATTGCAGTAGTAAGAAGTGAATATTTTTTGCCAGGAATGAAGAAGGAAGTGGATAATTACATAGCCATATGTCTAGAATGTTCAAAAGTAAAGACAAAACATAGACACCCAACATGTTTTCTACAACCATTTCCCATTCTAGAATGGAAGTGGGAATTTTTCATGGTTGATTTTATTATTAAGATTCCTAGAACCGTGAAGCAACATGATTCCATGATGGTGGTGGTGGATAAATTGACTAAGGCAACACATTTTATTCCAGTAAAGACTACACACAAGACAACAAATATTGCAAATATCTACATGAAAGAAGTTGCTAGGATACATGGGGTACCTAAAGAAATAGTTTAAGACATAGATCCAAAGTTTACTTCCGATTTTTTAAAGGGTTTGTTCAAGGGATTTAGGACAAATTTAAATCTTAGTACAACATATCATCTAGATTCAGATTGGAAAACAGAAAGGACTAACAGGATAATTGAGTACATGCTTAGAATGTATGTGATGGATCAACCATCAAAGTGGGAAGATTGTATTCATTTAGTTGAATTTTCCTACAATAATGGCTATCATGCCTCATTGAAAATGAGTCCATTTGAGGCATTGTATGGCAGAAAATGTAACACACCAGTGACTTGGGATAATCCAATAGACATAACAGTTGTTGGGCCAGTATTGTTAAAAGAAATGATAGAGAAGATGGAAAAGATAAAGTAGAATTAAAGGCTGCCCAGGATAAGAAGAAAAGTTATGCAGACATGAATAAAGTTTTCAGATATTTTAAAGTGGGAGAACATGTGTTTTTGAAAGTGAAAGCAAAGAGAAGTTCACTAAGATTAGGAAGTTGCCCGAAGTTAGCAGCGATATATTGTGGGCCTTTTGAAATATTAGAAAGGATAGGGCCAGTTGCATACATGTTAACGTTTCCTACATCCATGAGAGTGCATAATGTATTCCATGTATCATTGTTAAAGAAATATGTGTGTGATCATAACCACATATTTGATTGGAATGTGATCCAGGTGGAGCATTAAGGGGATTTCTGGGTGGACCCAGTACGCATCCTAGACTGAAATGTTAGAGTTCTCAAGAAAAAATTCATAGGGATGGTAAAGGTTCAATGGACCTACTATGGTCCTAAATATGCTACATGGGAGCATGAAGAAAACATATGGGCATAGTACCCACAAATTTTTTACATTTTTGAAGAAAACATAATGCATGACTCCATTTTGAGCAATTAAAATTATGGAACCACATCTTAGAGTCCTAGCCAACTGTGTTGGAGACCTTGATAAAAGAATGGATCATTCCTTGGGTTAGCCTTCATAAACAGATGGTACATCCCTTGGGTTATCCCTGATAAATGAATGGTGCATTCCTTGGGTCGAAGAGTTGAGAGGAACATGAGATTATGGTCGGAGTTGTTGTTGGAGTTGTTAAATTGTAGAATTTTTTTTATTTCCAAGTATTGTGATGTAAATTTACATATATGTATATTGACATAGAGTGCACCGAGGACGATGGACAATTGTAGGCGAGGGGGAATGTAACATCCCCACTATAATCCCTAATTTAATTAATGCTTATGTAGGTATAATGTGTGGCTACGACCAAAGCAATGTAATATCTGAAATGTATTTCTTTGTTTTATTAATAAAATGTGATGCCAGTTGCTAAGGGGATGTGGAAAAGAGATGGGGAATGAATTAATCCACAAGACAGGGGGGTGTCTAGGATAATATCCAAGAGGGGTCCAAGGGGGAAATACCCATGTATATTAATTCCACTCATTTTCCTAAATTTGCTATTTGTATATGAACCTTCCCATTTATGATTGAGTGTTCCCAAAGCCAATCATTGAATACATGTAAGAGGGTGGGTGTGAGTGGTCACACCCAAAGTTATTGGGTACATGAGGGTTGATTACAATCATCTTGGGGAAGAATGTGAGTCAAGAAAGGCAAGACAAAGAGAGGAAATCCGTATGGGTTGGGGAACCGATTTTTTAGGGAGTCACGTTTGTGCATGGGAAGTAAAGAGAGAGAAAGAAACATAGTTTGAAGATGATGCAACCATGGAGGGAGAATTCTAGAGCAAGATGGAGCGTAATTGGACTAAATGGGAGCTGGAAAAATGAAGAGCTAGGTTGTCAGGCCTGAAGAGTGAACTCCTGTGTGAGTTGCACTGAAACAACAAGTGTTTGTTGTTGGTTTGTGGATAGTTTTCCTAGAAGCAATTTCCCTTGAGTTCCTAGCTAAGAGATTCCTAGCTACCTGTGCCAAAGAGACCCTGATAAACGAATGGCACATTCCTTGGGTTAATCCTGATAAATAGATGACACATCCTTTGGATTATCCCTGATAAATGAATGGTGCATTCCTTGCGTTGGACATGCCAAGAGAAAGAGATTTGGTGGAAAATTGGGGTAGTTGTAGGAGAATATTAGTTGGGTTGAGAGTTTTATGAGCTATGAGTGGACTATGAGAGACCGCCCTCTTTTGTGGATTTCTAGTCTCAACTCTTAGGTGACTGGCTATTAAGATTTGGAACAATCAGTCTATGGTTGGGTGGAACATCCTTCCCAAGCAACTGGTTGCACAACTGTTGTGAAAATATAAGTGTTTTATCTTGTTGTTATGTTAAATTATGTGTTTAATTGTTGTGCACGCTCTCTGTGTATTTGAAAGTGATTTATATGTTGTTGTAATGAGTTGTTTAGTTTCATTTCATGTTGATTATTCACATGTTGTAGATGAATCTATTTTATGGTTGTAGACAGTAGATAAATATTTTTTTAATTCATAGTTGTAAGCTACAAGAAATCAACTAATGGTAAATGAATTAATTTAGCTAGCAAAATTTTTATTTTTATGTATATTATGCACCGTAATGTCCCTTGGTTGGACTATGAGACGTTACATCTACCAAGAACCTAGTGTGTGTATGGTAGCATGGTTAATGCAATCATGCATTTAGTATATAATACTTTTTTGCTTGAAATATCAATAGTGCAATCTATGAAACTTAGTGACTTGAAGACATCTACTAAGAACCTAGTGTCTATGTTGCAACATGGTTAGTGCAAACATGCATTTAGTATATGATCTACTTTTTTGCTTGAAATATCAATAGTGCAATCTTTGAAATTGTATTGAATAAATGTTTTTGTTTGTGGATCATTACCTCCTTTACTAAATCTTCTATATAAGGAAGAATTATCTTTTGGATTTTGTATGAACATAAAATGCTACTTAACATATTTATTGCAATGTTTTAGAACTAAATCTAAAAGATCTTTTAAAACTTGTATAACTATTATTGGTGGTGTCCCCACCTAGCCTACTGGCACAATTTGTCTATTCATTGTTATGCACTATTGATTTATGTCTTTGAAAATGGAAAGCTTAATTTTTGGAATTATTGTGTTAATGTGAGGGTGGGGGTGAGCGGAGAAATTAGTGAAAACATAATAAGTTTGAAGGGTGGAGGTGTGTTGACGGGCGTTTATGACACGTCGTCAATTGGAAGGGAATAGTTCGGTCCGAGGTTGTCTAAATAACCCAAGTCGTTTGGAATAACTATCCCTGATGGGTTTAATGGCTCCGTTAGCCAATAAAGAGATATAATCTAAACTACGAAAATAAAATAACTAACTATGCATTAACGAAGAACTACTATATACATTCACTATTCTCACTTTTATATACAACATATACAAATAAAAAGGTGCAAGATTTACGAGAAACCTTGTAAACTAAGGTTGTACAAGAGAACTGAATCTTAGGAAAAATTAGATAGATCTAGAACATACTACTAATCTAATTTTAACCTTGAAACTAAAAATAAAATAAAAATGAATGTAAATAATAATGTTTTAACTTAAATAAACAAAGTATTTAAGCTTAAATGTTAATTTACATTCATAAAATATAAATCAAAACAAATAGAAAATCATTAACCTATGATTGGCCAGTATTTAAATAAAACTTTTGGTTGTGCCTTCCTGTATAACACTGCTCCAACAACTTGTCTGTTAATATAAGTCTATAGCAAGAGGTTGTGTAATTCTAAGATTGTGACAATGTGAGGATGAAAATCACTTTGACTAACAATTTAAATCTTATTTAAAATGCATAAATAACAACTTTCAAATCATGATTCTTAGTGAAGATATAATAGACTAATCGACAATAACAAATCTCAATTGAATAATTATATCTTTACAAATCCGAATTACATGAATAAACTCAATATAATATAAGATTAGTATCAAAATAATACAATCACCAAGACCAAGATAATTGAGATAATAGATTGTTAAAGATTGACAAAATTAATACATAAATGATAGCAATTAACCATGTATTGATAAAATAGACTAAAGTTAATTTAAATCAATGCATAATCAATTACTCAAAGAATATGAACCATAATCAAAATATATTATAATAAAAAAAAAACCCTTTTACTCAAAGGACAAAAGCCATTAAGCAATATGGAATTTTGTACTCTTCTTTGAAAATACTGGTCCATTCTCCCAAAAATTCCAGCCATCCGTTACTCCTTTTGAAAAGAAAAAGTTTACAAAATAAATAATATAAAAAATAAAGCATAAAAATCCTCCTCTGAATTTCTTGGATCTCCTTTGGCTCTGAACTTTCTCATATATTTATGCAATGAATGAATAGTCTAGGCGTCACTAACAATTTTCGCCACCTGAAATGTTCCTCATAAGGAAACAAAAATATCTCTCAAATCACGCATTTGTTTGAGAAAAATATTGTGTGTAAGATAAATGGGTCCATTCTGCATATGGTTTTTCATCCGTTTCTTGAGATTCCTTACGGTTTGTCTACAATCAGTCCCGCAAAATCGTTTGTCTGTTCTTGAACGCATTTCCAAATCTTATCTGTTGTTGCTCATAAATTATTTGCAACAATCCAATGTTATTTTTGGACCAATTATATTGAACGTATTTAGATAATAAAATCAATCCATGATCAGATCCGTACCAAATATCTAATAATACCTGTGAAACAAAAATAAATCAATTTAATAACCTAAATATAAAAATTGTGAATAAAACAAGATCTAGAACAATAAAATTAAAATGGATTTAAACTAAAAGCTAACTATAAGTTGTAAAAAAATATTGGTTATATTTTCCTTTCAAATATGATCTTAAAATTTTAGAAGCTTAAAGTGGATGGAGAGGAGAAAAATATTAATTTTGGGTTTCCACAAAATCAAACAAATGATAGATAATTCCTTTTTTTTTTTTTTTGAAATGAGATGCAAAATGACAAAATAATTTAATTAATTAAACATACCAAATGATTTTGTGAAAATGAGAAACCAACCAAGATATTATTTGATGAAGTATTGAACCCATTATTCAGAATAGTCAAACTTGCTAATGAGAAAAAGATGAAAACATAGTTATAATTTAAACGAAAGTAAACAGTTGATAAAAATTAATGTTATCGTTTCAATTAAGATTTCTATGCTCGTCTCTCCTTCATTCAAATTTGATCAAATGTGAACAAATATCATAGAAAAGATGTGTCGCAATAAGTTTTCTTCCTGTAAAATCATTGTTATTAAACCATGTCTTCAACCAAACCATTCTCATAGAAGATAAATTCAATAAGGAAGAGGTAATAACAAACTCCCAAATTATGAAGCTCGTCCATCAACATCAAATATTTGTAGAAAGAAAAACGAAATGGCATTTGAATTTCATGAAATTCAAGCTAAACAAAAGAAAAGAATATAAACTCAAACAAACCTCGAAACAAAGCAAACCAATACCAATCCAATCAAGTCAAAGGGAAACAAAAGAAGAATCCAAGTAAATTTTAGAGGGACCCTAGATTTTGATTAAACAAAAAGAAGGGGGTTGTTGCGGGCAACCAATGGGGTGCGAGTGAGGGTAGGGGGAGGTAGGACAATGTGAATTTCAAGGCGGGGGTGGCATGGGACAACGTGCATTTAAAATGCACATTGTCGCCACCCCCCACCCTCCCACAAAAAACATTCATTTCAAATGCACATTGTTCCGACCCCCATCCCCATACAAGATGGTTATTTCAATTTCATCAAGTTGGCTTTGTAGAATCCTAGTGGATACTTAGAAGTCTTGTTCATTAAGTTGGCCACTATGCTTGAAACTAGCTATGATAACAAATTTAGACAAAAAAATTGAGTTGGAGTATCATAAATTATATAGATTATACACATCAATGTTTTCCCTTGTTTATGAAATTATGGTAGCATCATTTCTTTACATGGGACATCATCATAGTTTCTTTGGTAATAAGAAAATGTACAAGTGTCTCAATACCATGGACAAATGGATTAGTTCTATGAATTGTTGTCTTAATTGTTCATGAACTTGTTTTCTATACTTGATGTAGGGCCCCTTGTTTTCCAATTAAACATACCAAAAACATAGTCTAGTTTTGATATCAAATGTAACATGCACACACACACACAATGTGGTACTATTAGATATGCTTCAATATGTCATTTTACTTGTGTTATTTCATTCATTATTTAGTATTGTTTAATAAGTATTTTATAAGAGCCCAATGATGAGCTTCCTAAAGATAATGCAAGGTGGTGCAATCCTCCCCTTAGCACTTTGATCTCTAAGAGCTCATTTTCTCATGCATTTCCAAGGTATCATCCCTCTTCAATACAAACAAATCTATGAGTTATGTTCGCTCTATTAAATTTATTGTAGTTTCATTATTTGTCATATAGATTTTGAATTATAGTGGTATTTCATTTTTTTTCTTGTTCTTATTTGTTGTTTACTATTTTTTTTTCTTGTTCTTGTTTTTAGTATTTTTCTTATTCTTATTTGTTGTTTACTACAAACAAGAGAAATGACCATTGTTTACTACGCACGGCTATATACATGCGTAATGCTCATTACTTTTCCTACGCCCAATCCACCTCCCTGCTTTTCTTCTGTCCGTGGATTTCTCACTCTGTTCTGCTCTGTTGCGCCACAAGAAGATTAAGAAAGCCATGGATATCTTCACTCCAGTCTTTCTTCCCTTCAGTTTTTGAATTTTTCTAGTTGTGGAAACCTACAATCATTGCCGTCTCAAAAAGCTCAAAAATCTGAAGTATCTTGGTTTACGCAGCTGTTTCCGTTTAAAGGTGATTCCACATGAAATCTCCCAACTTCATTAAGCACCCTCGACGCAGAAGGAGTTGGATTAAGTGTGGAAGCAGAATCAGAAGGAAGCATTTGGAGGTTGAAGGGTTTGAGAAATCTGAAGATGCTGGGAATATGGGTAAAGGTGGAAATGACAAAATCAAAAATTAATGTGGGCATAATGGAAACATGGTTGGACATGAGGCACTTGTTATTGACGTTTAATAGTTGGCCTAATATTATCTGCGATCTTCCTGACGACATGAAGACATGAGGAAGCTTCAGAGTTTCGAAATGTGGGGGTACTTAGGGTCAAGTCTGCCGGATTACACATCCAAGTTCCAACATCATCAAAACATATCATTGGTTACCTGTATCCATCTACGGGAGCTCTCTCCGTTGGAACGGTTGCCAAACCTAAAGTCTCTAAACTTGGCAAACAACTTTGGTTTGAAAGAACTGGGAATAGGGAATTCTGACTGATTTTTAATGTTAGAGAAATTGGTTCTCTACGACTTATGGGGATTAGAAAGCATTGCGGGAGCATCAAATAATGGTGTGTGGAATGAAAGAACGCTACCCAGATTGCGTATCTTGAAGATAGGAGGGAGATGTGACTATTTGAGAAGACTTCTGGTGGGAATGGACAAGTTACTCAGTTTGAGTACATTATTTGTTACACAAGAAGTGTGGCAACAAATAATTTGGGAAGATGATGGCATGAAAATACACCTTGAAAAAATATTTAGAGAATGGTAAGTGCAATTTTTATCACGTAACTTAATTTGATAATTTTATCAAAGTCAAATAAATGTATATACTTTTTTGCGTATAAATTTATACGGTAATATGTTGGGCTTGAAACACTCACAGAGATCACACAGAGAAACAAATAGATATGCACAGATCTGAAACACACATAGACACAGTGTTTACGTGGTAAAACCCTCAGAGTGAGGGAAACATCCACGGGACAATGGCAGAATCATTATATTAATGAACAGGAGATTACAACCAGCCATAGGCAACCAGCAGCCCCGGAGAGGGATCAAAGCCCTTGCTCATCTAAATGCATCTGATGCACACATATTTAAACAACCTCTCCTT
>JASDQU010735464.1:2167-23974 GCA_032191745.1 Picea mariana
AAACACCTATAGGTCATCGATCTTCCAACATCCGTAACGTCGGTGACATGGCATCCTTGTCGTTGGTATATATTTGACCATCGCTCCACCGATGTTTCCAGCCGTCATGCTTCCGATATCCTTAACATCGGTCACATGACGTCCTTGTCATTGGTATATAACTGACCATCTCTGCATCGACATTGCCAGCCTTCGGTCTTCCGACGTCCGATTTCATCGGTCACTTGGTGTCCTTGTCATTGGTATATAGTTGACCGTCGCTTCACCGATGTTTCCATCCGTCGGTCTTCCGATGTCCCTAACATCAGTCACATGGCATCCTTCTCATTGGTATATAGCTGACTGTCTCTCCACTGACGTTGCTAGCCGTTGGTCTTCCGATGTCCCTAACGTCGGTCACATGTCGTCCATGTTGTGGAGACCGATGAAATGGGACAATGAAATTTTGATGTCTCTGGTGTCGTTGTAGCGACGACTATATGGGGTTTGGACAGTCAAATTCGAGATGACACGTGTCCACATTAAATGTCGCAATAGAGACGATACTTATGGCATCGGAAAAATGATGTCATGTGAAATGACGTTTGAGGGGGTCTGTTGTTTGTCGTTCTCCCGACAATATAAAGTGGCAATTGTGTCGAACATGCCGTCGGAATTTGACCCAAATGTACTAGTGGGAGATTATGTGTGTTAAGTTAGATGGTTATTTTTGTTAGCCTAATAAAGCTATAGTTCTAGAAGTCTAATTAGGAATTAGTTTATTCTAGCATATTTTTCAATATGATATTTAGTTTAATATGTAAAAGACACCTATCATATTCATATGATTATGTGATTGGTTTTTCTCCCAGAGTTTAGCATAGTTTTGGGCTATATAAACTAGCTCTTTTTCATGTCAGGTACATAGACTTTATGCACTCACTATCTTTGTAACTCCATTTTTCTTTATTTAATAAAATTATGTGTCTAAGACACTTTGTCAACATTGATATGAGAGATATGTTAAAAAATGTTCTCAAAGAATTGGTGATGGATTGAGGATGCAAAGAAGACTCCACAACATCAACCAAAAACTCTTCAAGCTCAAGGACAATAGTACTAGTGTAACTCTTTTGTTAATTTGATAAGAAAAAATTTAGTTAATAATTGCAAAAAATTTCAAAATCAAATTGTTGATTTTTTCAAATCTAATATTCATTTTATTGTTGATTAAAATTATATAGTTATTTTTGTTGTTTATGGTCCTAAATATGTAATTTGTCATATGTAAATCAATAGTGAAAGTTTGCAAATCTTAAGATAACAACATAGATCTGTTATAAATCTGCGTTTTTTTAGATCTCAAGAAGGTGTAGATTCAAGATTCTTCTCAGAAAATTGAAGGTAAATGGAGGAATGTTTTCCCTTTCCATGTTTCTGAATCCTCGAGCTTAATCTCTCACCTCTCCTTGCAAAATCCCAAGTGGGATTCATCACGCCAATGGGAAGAAGAAGTCAAGAGTATTAAACTTTGCAACATGAACAACAAGCAACGAAGCACCTCTAAAAACAGATTGTAAGTGAGGACACTTCTAAGAACATAAATGAGGACACTTCTAAAAACATAAATGACACGATGGATTAATTGCTAAATCAGATTGTAAGTGAGGACACTTCTAAAAACATAAATGCCACAAACCAAGATCATGACGTGAATTTCATGCCATTCCTATTGTTTTATTTCATGCACTTGGCCCTTCCAAAGATCACGGGGATCCCAACTCTCCGTTTCTATCTCCAAGATATTAATATTCCATCATACAATTAATATCTATTGCATTTGGTTCAATGAACTCCAAGAGATCCACATCCTCTCAATGCTGTTAGTCAACGCCTAGCAAAATCACATCAGATTTTCTCAATCACGCATTGAGTCCAGCTCTTAAATCCTCCATCATCTTGTGCACACACCCTTTCAAGGAAATAATTGACTATATTTGAGCAACAAAGGTGACAAAGAGTCATTCAAGAATCACCATCTACATGATAGGTGGCATCACAAAGATTATTTCTTTAAYCGATGAGAAAAATATCATTTTTTGACTCTTAAATTGACAAAGAAATTTTAATTAAATAGTAAATAACAATTTCAAGTGCATCCACTCAATGAGGAAAAAAAAAAGGATATAGGAAACATGTAAGAGCAAATATAGGAGAAGAGGTTGCCYGATGTGATGMATAATCTTTATTTGTARTTTTAAATAAAAGAATTACTTCTGCATAGAGTGACACAAGGGTGGGTGAATAATATTCAATTAGTAATTGAATAATTAATATTTTTCATGAAATAGACAAATTGCATGAGTCTAAAAAACTATATAAGAAAGGAGGATTAGGTTTAAGAGCTAACCTTTTTGCACCCTAATGTTGGATGTATTTCATAATACTCAATTTTTCTTGGTGAGATGGTGTTGAATTTGGTCTCAATATCCGTGTATCTACTTTGGAGGTGGGGACCTCATATGATTTAGAGGAGATACACAATCTGAATTGCTAGTTTTTGAACTCTTCTCATACAACTTATTGCAACTCAGGGGTCATTGTGTTAGGATGTTTATCCATTGAAGAGTTAGTTAAAATCAACTTGGTCTAATGTGTCTTTAGGTAAAAGTGTGTTTTTTTAAATTGCATTAGTATGCATTTGTAGTTATGTAATCTGATGGTCATGCTATGTTCTAGACATAGAGTTACCCAACGACTCATATTCTCCTTGATCTTAATGACTATATTGATCCATGACCTAACATCCAATTGGTTCATGATATTTATTTAAAGAGAATAGAAGGTCATTTTCTAATGATCGATTGTGAGTAACTCTCTTGTAAAATATTTTTCTTTTGCATTAATATATTTTCTCGGGTGGCCACGTTGGTTGGGGCCATGCATTATTTCCCTCTTCAAGGGTTTAAACCACATAAAAACGTTAGTGTTATGATCTTCAATCTAGTTGTATGAGTAGTTTCTTAAGGTGTCCATCCTATGTGAGAATACCTTTTTTTGTTGAAGAAGGTATCATAGTCCATTTGAATACATTCTCTCATTGTAGATCAAGATTCAAATCCATTTTTCTACATTTTTGGGTTATGCTATTTCTACATATTTATGGGTTGGGAGGATTGTTCCATTGCATATGGAGTGCATATTTTAGTTAAAAGTTCTTTTCATTTCACTTGAAAATGTCTCCATTTGCTTAAGATACAACCATTTTTTCCACATCCGAAGGTATAAAGTTTGAATACACCCTTTAATTTTTTTTGACAGAGTTAATATTTCAGTTTTATGTTTTTATTCCCAATTTGCTACTCTATGAACTAGTCTGCATATTATCTTTGTCATGTGGTTTGTGTGATATCAACAAATTAGAAATATAACATAAAATATTTTATTTTCTGCATATGTTCTTTTCTCTGTTCTTAATGAGAGCTTGAAAAATAAAAAAACATAGAGAAAAATTGCATTTTTCAAGTAAGCTAACAAAGATCTAACCCCACTATTGTTGAGATTCATATTTTTTTTTTTCAAAATTTCACTTGTTTTTGTGTGCAATCACATTGAATTTTTTGTAGGAAAAAACAATGGTTTTTGAGGTAAGCACATACTTCGAGGAAAAAAGTAAAAAAAAGAAGGAATAAATGCCCCTTCCATCATATTTGATATACATTTTTGAATAGCTCACTTGGTTGAAAGTTACTTTATTTAATAAGAGGTCTCGAGTTCAAGTATTTTTTTTTAAGTTACTTTTTGAAAAATTTCATGAAACCTTGAGTTATCTCATACCTTTATTGTAAAGTGCATTTTACTTAAGTTATAAAAGTGAACCACTATAAAGTAAATTTAATATTATTTTTTCTAAGTTACTTTTTGCATACAATTTTAATTTATAAAGTAATTTCATTGTAAAAGTGATTCTCACTTATTCTATAAAAGTGGGTCATTTCATAAGTAACTTATGTGTAAAAGTGAGTTTAAAGGAAAAATTAAGAGGGGATTGTTTTTTCTTAGCTACCTCATTGTGCATCGATCACCAAGTGAGCCAACTTCTTCGTACCACATGGTGCTTTCGTTACTGTTTATGCCTTTTTAAAAAATGGCATAAATTTCACATTAGAAGTCCATTTTTAGTGTTGTTTTTTTGAAACAACCTACGTTTTTGAGACATTTCCATATAAATAGTCAGTTTAATCTTTTGAAACCATATTACATGCATATTTTAATATGGCCACTCTAAGTGATCTTTTTCTTACTAGTAGCAACTAATTCTCATGGAAATGCCATATGGAGGATGTACTAAGAAGTAAAAGATTGTATCAAATTACCTTGGGAAAAGAAAAAGCTCCCATTGATGCTAAAAATAAATACAAATGGGATAATAAATGATGAAGAATGTGTATTAATCAAAATTTCCATCTCTTTTGATTTATGGTTTCATATTCAAGGATTTGATGACCTAGATGAAGCTTGGGATAAGCTAAATAAGGTATTTTGTAAACATAATGTGATTTGAGCCCACCAACTGAAGAATCGAATAATTTCTTTTTAAGTCCTAATGATTTCTATTACGTTGAAGATTATTTATCTAAGTTCAAAACACTTAATACTTTTACTTAAAGAATGTGAAATAGACATGAAGGATGACCGATATATATATGTTATTCTTGCTAATCTTGGTATTGCATATTCTATATTTGTATATACCTTTTGTGCCACCATAGATGCTCTAGGGGATTCTTATCAAGAACCCTCTCTTGAGTCTTTTTGTGATTCTTTGATTATAGAGAAAGATAATCTCTTGCAACTTGGAGTGATCATCACTATAGGTACATCTAACAAAGCCTTAGTTGCTCAACCGAAAAATAAATCCAAGCATGCAAAGAAGAAACATCCTCATAACAACAAATAAAACAAGGGTCCCAAATCCCCTCAACTAGCTTCTACCCCCAATGGTGAGAAAGGACCAAAATAAAAAAGTAATAAGATTGACAAGCATTGCAATTTTTGTGGGCAATATGTTCATTTAGAGTCTAAATGTTTTAAAAATAAGGAAGCCTTAGAAGTAACAATGAAGAAGCACAACATCAACTTAAATCTTCTTCTTCTAACATTTTTTCTCATGAAAATGCACTTTATGCCTCTGGTTTCTCCTTCAATGCAACATCTACTTCTTCTTCTTATGAGTGGCTTATTGATTATATAGAATCTTATCATATGTTTTAAGACCCCCAAGGCCCTAAAACTCATTTATTATTATTTTATTAGTTATGATTAGGTTGAATTAGTGGTAGGTTACATCATGCTCACTTTATCTCCTATTTATAATAAAGGAGAATCATTTGTATAAGCATCTCATCGTATCTTCTAAATTGAATATATTTTAGAAGGAGGTTTCCCCTTCAAACTGGACTATATTAATTGACTTCTTATCATTCTTAAGGTGTTGTATCATAACAGTTGATATCAGAGCATTGATCCTAGGGTTTTTTTGCTTTAAGCAATTCATCTTGACATTTTTGCTAGAACTTGTTTTCTGGGACATTTGAAACAATGAAATTTGGAGGTTACTTAGGAGACATATTGTCTAGTAAAAATGTCAAGTTTTGGTTTTTTATACTTTCGGATATATAGCCTATGGAAGATATGATTTTTGACTCATCTTGAAATCAATTTTAAACAATTAATCTTGAAATTTTCACTACAACTTTTTTTTTTCTGGGAAGTTTCAGATAGTGAAATTTTGTGGAGATCAAGGAGAAATGTTAAAGTATAGGTGGTCAAAATTTCAGGTTTTGGTTTGGTATACTTTCAGAGATATAGTCCATGGAAGACAAGGTTTGTGACTAATCCTGAAATCAATTCTCTTGACATTTCCTTTATAATTTTTTTTAGTGAAGTTTCAGACTTTAAAATTTTCAGAATCTCGAGTTGACAAAGTGAATAACATGTGAAAATGTTTTTTTTTTTTGAACTTATTATATTTTATGATATATTTCTCATGGAAGTTAGGGTTTTTACAAAAGTTATTTTTGGCAATTTTAAGAGTTTTTTTCCGTGGTTAACAAACTAATTATATATATATATATATATATAGAGAGAGAGAGAGAGAGAGAGAGAGAGAGAGAGAGAGAGATATGTTCTATCATATTTAAATAAAATAGGATTTGTCATTGCGCGGGTAAAATTGTGGTTGGGGAAGAAAACACATATAAAATACACATGGTTTCACGTGGTTGGAAACCTGTGTAACCCTTATTGGTACCCCTTCAAGTAGTACCACATTAGACAATACCTATAGCCAGAGTCTCACTTCCATGTACCTTTGGGTATATAGGAAGCCCCCTAGGTGTACCTGAAACCATCCTTAGATAAGATATTCAACTGTCATGTTTCTATAGTACACTGAGAACAACACTTAGGCATACCACTCTCTAGTACCTGGGTAGTCAAGTAGTACATCTAAGGTCATGATTGAGCCTCCTTAGTACTATCTAAGGGCCAAGTACTATTTTTGGACCCCACATGTATATCCAAGAGCTATATCACTTGACACTCTCTTGTCCTTAGGAACCAATAAAGTTTTTCCATGGCTCCAGAGAAAGATCCAAAAATTACTTCACCAATTAAACCTCAAAAAATATCCTCCATGACTCATGAAGAAAATGAAGAGATACAAAACCAACTATCAAAATTGAATAGTCCAATTGACGAATTGAATGATATGTCAATGGAAAAAGTTGATTTGATGAATACTCAAACATAAATGGAAAGGAAGATGACTGAAAATAAGAAAATAATGATGGGACAATTGGAACAAAAAATGGATGGAAAGTTGGAACAAATGGAACAAAATATTATGGAAGCATTAAATGGTAGGTTCCCTAAAATTGATAAGGTGTCTAAAGGGAATCATGAAAATAAATGTAGTATTCAGGTTGGACAACTTTCCAATAATAAGAATTTTCTAGGGGGATTTAACTCCAATAATGGAGTTACTTATGGTTGTTCTCCAAAATGAGTGAACCTTCCCAAGGTTGAATTAAGGAAGTTTGATGGAATATAAGTTTTTACTTGGGTGAACCAAATAAAACAATATTTTTAACTACATAATATTATGGATGATAAGCAAATGATTCACATAGAAAATTTGGACTTTGAGATAAAACCATATCAATGGTATTAATGGGTAGTATAAACCCCCCTTCTTATCATTATACTTGGGTTTTATTTACAAGAGACTTAGAAGCACAATATGGGAATGTTTGGGAATAAGACTACTTCAGTCAATTGACAAGATTCAAGGACTTTGACATTAAAGATTATAATTCAAAATTTCAGGTATTTCCACAATGGTGGATAACACAAGTGATAAACATTTGTTGGAAKCTTACATGGGTGGATTAAAAGAAKACATTAAACATTAAAKTTTCCTAAAACATCCTGAAAATATTATGGAAGCTATGCAATTTGCCTATTTTATTCAAGCCAAAAATAAAGCTACATACAAGTCTACCAGTGGAGCATATGCAGAAAGTATAGATCGCTTTGGGGTTCATAAGACAACTGCACCTCAACCTACTCAAATATMAAAGAGGGAAATGGAGGAAATAAGAGAAAAAGGACCATGCTTTGGTTGTAACAAAAAATGGTGAAAAGGGAATAAATGCCAAGAATTTCTTCTTTTCACCTTGGAAAATAATAATGAAGAGGAAACAAAGGCATMTACACAAAGAAATGAAGAAGAACTTGTCAACTTAAAAGAGTAGGAAATAGAGGCATAAGTTGTGCACAACATTGATTTGGACAGGTGCAAAATATCTTTTCATGTATTGATAGTTTTGTCAGCACCTCAAACCATAAATATTGTAGGTTATATTAAGAAGAAAAAGGTTATATTGCTCATTGACTCAGGTAGTACCCATAACTTCATTGATAAACGATTAGCAAAGAAAATCAATCATTTTGTATATCCAGTGACAAATTTTCAAGTTTTGGTTGCTAATGGTGGGAATATTGATTATGTGGGAAAATTCCACAACATTAAGTTAAGTAGGGGAGAATATAATTCATAAATCCCAATGTATTTAATTCCCATTGGAGGTGTAGACATTCTAGGTATTCAATGGTTGAGAACATTGGGTACAATTTCTACAAACTCTAACAAATTATTCATGAGATTTGAATTGGAAGGAATTCAATATGAACTAGAAGGATTAAAATATGGGCCTTCTCAAGTCATCATCTCTCATAGAGTGGAAAATATCATAAAAATGGTAGCAATGGAGTTGTGGTTAAACTTTATTCTATGGATATTAAATAGGAAGATGAAAATAAAATAGAGGAATTAAGATGCACCTTGGAAAATCATTATAGGGCCTTCCAAGAAATTCCTAAAGGTCTACCTCCATCTAGATATCATGAACATCAAAGGCCTTATATATATCCTCATCAACAAAATGGGGAGATTGAGAAATAGTACAAGACATGATGGATTCAGGTATTATTCAACCAAACAACAATTCATTTTAATCTTCAGTAGTGATGGTGAGATTTTTTTTTTCTTGGAGGATGTGTCCTAGTTATAGAGATATGAACAAAATCACCATAAAGGATAAATTCCCTATTCCAAATATTTATGATCTATTAGATGAGCTTCATTGAGTGGCTTGTTTCACAAAGCTATATCTTCAATTAGTATACCACCAAATCAAATTAAGAAAATATGACATTCCCAAAACACATTTTAGAACTCATGATTAGCACTTTGAGTTCTTGGTCATGCTTTTTGGGTTGACTAATKCTCCTTCGACTTTTCAAATCCTTATGAACAATTTTTTTTGACCCCATCTTATAAAGTTTGCATTGGTTTCCTTTGATGATATACTTATCTATAGAAAATCATGGGAAGACCACATTAAACATGTGGATCAAGTCCTGCAAATTCTTGAGAACAAGCAATTGTGTRTAAAAAGATCCAATTTTTTTTGTTGGGAAACAAGAAGTAGAGTATTTGGGTCATATTGTTTCAAGGGAAGGGGTTAAGGTGGACCCTCAAAATATCCAAGCTATTACAAAGTGACCTATTCCTAAGAACATCAAGAGTCTTTAGAGTATTTTTGGGTCTTACAAGATATTATCGAAAATTTGTTAAGAACTATGCACACATTTCATGCCCACTCACATCTCTCTTGAAGAAAAATTCATTTGCATGGAATGAAGAGGATACCTTGAAATTCTTACTTTTAAAAGATTCTGTGTCCTCTGCACTAGTATTGGAAACACCTAATTTTGGTAAAACATTCATAGTCGAACGTGATGCATCTAGACAAGGAATTGGAGAAGTATTGATTCAATAAGGGAGACAATTGAATTTGAAAGTAAACAATTAAAGGGAAAATACTAGCATATACATATGAAAAAGAAAGGGAAACAATTTTACATGCAACGAAAAATAGCGACAATATCTCAATGGGAGGAATTTTAAAGTCAAGACATACCATGATAGTCTAAAGTAATTTTTGGAGAAAACATTGTCATCAGAAGATTAACAAAAATGGGTAGCAAAAATGCAAGGGATTGATTTTTAAATAATCTACAGAAAAGAGGAAGGACAATGTGGTTGTATATTCCCTTTCTTGAATATAAGAAGCGTCAAGTTTATATTACATTACATCTTCCATTCCCATGTGGTTGGAAGAAGCTCACCATGAATGGAAAAATGACATCTTCCATTACATCTTCCATTCCCAACAACGGAACCATTTGTTGGCACAAGGGCAGACCCAGGGTTCAACGCTACAAGAGCGAACCAACAAAACCCTAAATACCGGCCCTTTCGACAACACCTGGGAAGCAGATGAAGTCTCACCCGAGGTAGAGGCAGGGTGGTTGTAGGACTCAAATGTCTGCAACCTTAGCTGGGACACAGATCTGTGATTATATCACCTATAGAGCACTTAGCATCGATCATTCATCAATATTCATTCCTTATTATACTTCATAGATAGCACAAAGCATCACAACATTCACTTAGATCTAAGGTATCTTAGTACTTAGCAACAGTAAAACAGATTAGATCTAGTAGATCAGCACCAATAATCTTCATACATATCAGATCTACTATTCATACACATCTAATAAGCACAAAGAATAAATATATCCATCTAAATATACCAAAGCACTTAGCAAAAAATAGATAAGCACAACAAGTCAAGGCACAAAGCATAACACACAGATTTACGTGGTTCACCCCCACCCTAGGGCTACGTCAACCAACTCTTCTTCTTTATTATTGTCACCAATCGGTTACAAGCACAAAGCTGTAGAAAATCTTACTTCACACAGGACAGAAGATCTACGCAACCCGCTAGATCCTTCTTCCTTTCCTTTCAGCACAAAGCCTTCTATATCTTCACACAGGGACTTGCACTAAGCTCTGAAAGTCTATACAAAATGCACAAAACTCTTGATCACATAGATCCCTTCTTGGAACTTAGCCTATATCACAAAGATATAATACAATCCTCCTCTACTAGATGCCTAGATGTTTATTTATACATACAAAATGGGCCTAAGAATGGGTAAACCCATGGGCCGACATCCCTTTCCCATTACATATTCCCAAAACCCAAAAAGCGACTCGAAAGTGAGTCGAGATCCCTTGATCTCTGCTTCGTCTGGCGCTCCATCTTCGACAGGCTGTCGAAGTCCCAAAAATAGTCAAATATGACCAAGTGTTCCTAAAACTTGGTCAAGGTCCAACAATACAAGATAGGAAATGCAATTTATAAAGGAAGGGATGAACTCTATGGAACATTAGGAGTGGAAGAGAGATATTCTCTTGTACAAGGGGAGACTATTTTTATTCCCTAATTCAAAGTTGAAGAAACATATATTAAGAGAGTCTCATGATTATATAATGGAAGGACATTCATGGTTCCTTAAAACATATCAAAGGATAAAAAAAGAAATCTTTTGGGAAGGAATGAAGAAAAACATTCAAAAAATTGTAAGAGAATGTCAGGTTTGACAAAGAAATAAAAGAGAAATAGTAAAAAATCCAGGGTTACTTCATCCTTTACACATACCAAATCAAATATGGGAAGAGATATCAATGGATTTCATTAAAAGTTTATCGAAATCATAAGGTAAGGAGTCCATTTTTGTAGTTGTGGATAGACTCCCAAATATGCACATTTTTTTGGAATCCAAAGTACATATATGACAAGTCAAGTAGCAGAAGTGTTCATGAAGGAAATTCATATACTTCATGGATTTCCTAAAGTAATAGTAAATGATAGAGATCCAGAATTTATAGGAAAGTTTTTGAAATAATTATGGAAGATGAGTGGAACACACAGGGTGTCCACTCTATGAACCTGTGGCATCACACGTGCGATTATGGGATATTAAATAATATCCCTAATTTCACCAGATATCAATAAATACCTCCCAAAGTCATTTTTTTGGATCCCCCCTCCCAATACATATTTCCAATAAAGGATACCCCTATTTTTACTAGATACCCTTTTTATACCTCTAATACTTATAAACCCTCTCGTCCACCACATCCTCCCTAATACCTACAATATATTGACTTTGTTTTTCACAATTTAAAAACCCTTTTATGAATGAATGTGATAAGATATTGATCAACAAGGTGAATCCCCCGTGGTGGAACAACACTAGCTATGAAATCAACATATCATCCACAAACACCTGGCCAAACATAAATAGTTAACAAATGTTTATAGGGTTATCTACATTGCTATTCTTCAGAAAAAAAAATCTCAATCAGTGAAGTGGCTTCCTCTATCAAAATGGTGGTATAATGCCACCTATCACACATCTACTAAGATGTAGCCATTTGAATCCCTTTATGGATATCCAACTCCTATTATATACTTTTTTTAGGACCATTCCAAAGTGGAGGTAGTAGAGTCACATATGGAAAAGACTAAAGAAACTTTCACAACTCTTGAGGAAAGCTTTCAAATGGCCAAAAATAGGATGAAGCAACAAGTAGATCAACATCGAAGTGAAAGGAAATTTGGGGAGGGTGATTGGGTATTTTTTATATTGCAACTTTATAAGAAATCTTCTCTCAAACAAAAGAAGAATAAAAAATTAGCTCAAAAATTTTATGGACCCTATAATATTATTTGCAAGATTGGACAAGTAGCGTATGAGTTAGATTTTCCTTCTTCTCACATTCATAATGTTTTTGATATATCTTGCTTGAAAAACGTTTTGGGACAAACTATGCCGGTGCAGAAAAAACTTCTAGAATTAGATGAAGAAGGTAAGTTCATTATTGAACCAGAAAAAGTTATAGATAAACATTCTATATCTATGTGAAATAAAACCATTATGGAGTACATAATCAAGTGGAAGAATATGCTGCTAGAAGAAGTTACATGGGAAAATRAGTAGTTCATGAAGAAATACTCTCAATTACAATCTTTGAGGGAAAATGTMTTTTAAAAATAGAGGGGCTATGTTAAGGCCCCTAAGGCCCTAACACTCATTTATTATTAGTTATGATTAGGTTGGATTAGTGGCAGGTTACATTATGCTCACTTTATATCCTATTTATAATGAAGGAGAATCATTTGTATAAGCATCTCATCTAGTCTTCTGAATTGRATATATTGTAAAAGGAGGTTTCCCCCTTGAAGTGGACTGTATTCATTGAATTCTTATCATTTTTAAGGCATTGGATCATAAAAATATGACTAAATATAAAATCGTTTTTCTACTTTTAATGAATGTAACACCAAACAAATATTTTTTGGTGATGAAATATATCTTAGTGTTGTAGGGTTTAGAACAATTCATGTAAATAATGGTTATTTCAATGATGTATTATGTGTTCCAAGCATTTTCTGCAACCTTCTATTAGTATATCACATCACTCATTTAGGTGAAGGTAAAACTATAGAGTTTTCACCTCACCAAGTTGTAATAAATGATTTAAAAGTTCCTAGGCATGTCCTAGAAACTTGAATTATTGATGATATTACCAAGTTGTACAAATTTGACAACTTTGGGTCATTATCTTTTCCATCATTTTTTTTTTATCATAGCGATGAATTGAGAAAACTTTGGTATGAATGGTTTGGTCATATAAATTATCGTTCATTGTAGCAACTACATAATCAAAATATGGTGACTAGTCCTCCTCTCATTTCTTGCAGAGTTTGTGTTTGTGATGGTTGTGTTCTTGGCAAACACCATCAAGACAATTTTGACAAACATGCCTATTGGAAAGAATATAATCCTTTGCATCTTGTTCATAGTGATTTGCGTGGTCTGTTTCTTCTCCTTATTTATTTGGGTGCAAGTACTTCTTAACCTTCATTAATGAATTCCCGTTGTGGCCACAACAACCCCCCTTTACTTTTTGTTTTATAACCGAAAGGAAATCCCCCCCTACTCACATTTGAACTCTAATGCCAAATTCTCCACTACTATGAGCCTAATGATTATTCTTTACCTACTTTGAGAGAGCCGGGGGTTTGGATATTTATTGATAATTGTCTTTGATGGAGGTTTGTTAATCCTTTTGATTTTATACTTTCAAATGTTCTTCATAATGATTTTTGACTTATGATGCTTTATTGATATTTGTATGATGAAATTGACAAGTTATCTTTTGAGACCTTTTGCATATTTCTAAGTACTTGATGATCATATATGACTACAAAGTTTGATGTTCTATTTTATTCCTTGAGTGTGTTTTATTTTGAGGACTTTTTGAATGGATGACTTAAATGAAGAAAATATATGCACTTTGCATCCTCTTTCTTGCATGTTGTGCCTAATGTATTCGTATTTATGTTCAAGCTCTCGTATGTTAATCATATTCTTTAGTTTCAAGATCATATCATTAATTATTTTTATGAGTTGAGATTAGATACACACAACTTTATCAACATTTATTTACAACAACATGTTGTTTATGAAAGGCTGAGATCATGGATGTTTGAAAAACTTCTTCTTTTTATTTCTTCATTGAAGAAAAAACCTACACTTATTCATAAGTTTGTTGAAGGAAAAGGAAAATAATGTGATATTTTTAACATACTGACAAGTATCTTCTTCCTCACATAGCTGATTTTATTCTTTCCATGATTACATGAGTAGGGTTGTAGAGTCACTGCCTTTACTTGACCACTTCAACTCTAAAATTCATATGGGAAACCCTCGATATTCTTCCTCTGGAATAGAATTCTCTCTATTCATACCTTGTATATCACTTAATGCCAACATTCAACATTCATAATCAAGCATTTTCTTTCCTAAACCCTCAGTCGAATTTGCTGTTATCCCCATTGCATTTTTTCTTTCCATTTTCACTTCCATTCCAAGGCCTAAATTTTATTGTACTGTGTTATGTGGACAGAACCTTGATCCCTATCAGGAACTTTGATCCTTAATGGGATCTCCCTCATCAAGAAGTGGATCCACCTTTTCTTACAATTTTCCTTGAGATCCGAGTCTCATAAGGCTATCGGTTCCAATCGCTCAAATTCTCCTCATCGTATTGAAAATCTACATTGCTCATGATAGTTCYCGAAACTCAAAACCTGACAAGCCAATCAAATTACCTTTCACGCAGGCCTGTCCCACGAGCTCATCATATTTACCTTTATCGATAATCCCCTTTGGAGTGTTGAGTGTGCATTGTTTTAATAATTGTCCGAAGCCTAAAGTTTGAAAGCCTATCGRGCTCCCCTTATCAGGTTTGTCTCATTGGCCCAGGCAAGTGAATCCCCTTGCGATATTTCTAAGACTCAAAAGTAGTGAGATTCTTTGGGATACCCTCTGTTGGTTTCTTTTGTTTGGGCCCCCCTCTTTTCGAAAGTTGAAGCCTAAAGACCTATCAAGCTTCTCAGATGCAAAATCTTGTCATATTGTCACCCAATGCTTGATCACCACTTGTAACCTCCAGATTCATGTGTGTGGCCTGATGTGGGAGCCTATTCCTTGATCTTATCATATTCCCTCTCCTTGTGAGCTTATTGGGTTTTCCCTTCTCGATTTCTTCTTGATTGGATTAACGTATCCCACGTGGTGCACTAGATTCAAGTGCCATTTCATCCTTTGGGTCACCTTTCGCGGTGATGCTAAAGTGTCATGTGACGTGCCATATCTTTTCCCACATCATGCTCACCATTTGTTTCATCCAGATTGACGTGATATTGATCATGATTTGATGTACCTAACTGACTCAATATCCCATTTATTTGGAATCTACACAATAGGATTTGTTTCAATTTTTTATTTGTATGTGAAAAACCCTTAATAGTGATGGAACCTTGATCCCTACGAAACTAGGCCTATTTTTTTTCCTATTTTTTATAAATAATTTGTATATATTTATTTGTTTTATGTTTATTTATTTATATTTTAAATTTTCCCATGGTTTTACAAATATATCCATGGTTTTCCTAAATCTACCCATGGTTTTGAGTTTCCTATGGTTTTCCTAAATCTACCCATGGCTTTTCTTGACCTACCCATGGTTTTGAATTTACCATTTATTATAAGAATTACATTGGGAAATCACTTTTACTTTGGAAATCATTTTTACATGGATAAATTACTATTATAGTGAGAAATTATTTTTACTTAGGGAAATTACTTCTTACATTGTGCATTTTTCCCTAAATCCCTAATGTATATTTCATATTTGTATTCTTACACTTTGATTTTTTTCATATATATATATATATATATATATATATATATTTGTTTTTATTTGTTTTTCTTATTTAATTTTAATTTAATTTAATTTTTATGCATTTATAGCAAAGTTCTAGTGATCCAGGTGAATATCAGTGGCCACCCACCTATTCTAGCTGGATCACATGCAATTTTTATTTTTGCAGTTATTTTCCTTGCTTTTTGGGTCCTAAACTTTTGGGGTCGTTTTGAGGCTCTAAACAACAATTTTTGGGCTTTCCACAATCACACTATTGATGGAGTCAAAGTGTTATGGAATAATGTGTAGTCCTCAGATATACCTTTCCAATGGGCTATCATGTGCCTAAAACGAAGATCGTATACAAAAGTTACGACGCTGAGAAGTTAATGTATCAACTTACCCCAACGAGGCCCACATGAATTTTGGCGCTTCATCTCCTAGGGTTAGGTTTTTTGATGTCTAGGGTTTGGGAATTCATGTTTGATGTAAAAAGGCCTTTGGAGCGTCATTGTACTCATCTTCTTCCGAATGAGCAAAACCATCACATCTCTTCTTAGAGATAAGCCACCACCATTCTAGCAAGCTTGTTTCAGTCTGCATTTACAATTTCAACATATTTCTTTATTGAATAGAAGCCAAGTTTTAATGTATCTCTATTATTGTTCATTGTATATATGTGTTAATAATATAGATCTATATTCATTTAGTTCTTCTCATAAAATATGGATCAATGGTATCAAAGCGGTCTACTCCTTGTTGTTCTTAGTGCATGTCCCTAACAAGGTTAGGGTACAAAGAGTTGGGTCTCAAGCTTGTTTTTATCAAGGATAAGAGATCTCGCATGCCAAAGCAACCTTCCATGGAATGGAAAAACAAAGACAAAGGGATAGGAGATCCTTTCAATCTGTTTTTAGAGGAATCCCTCACACAACAGAGGAATGAGATGATGGATAGTTTGCAAATCCTTCTACGAATACCAGCAGATGATGCATCTTCATAGAGTGGAGGAGACGCCCCCTTCAAGGTACATATCAACTTTGATATTCCTATATTTGAAGGTCATATAGATGCTGATTCTATAGACAAATGGTTGAATATGATAGAAGGGTATTTTTCTGTCCATAACTTTTCCAATAGAGAAAATATTATATTTGCCCTCCTCAAATCCGTCCCCCATGTCAAAGTTAGTGGGAGAATTTCTGTGAGAAAAAGGAAACATAATAACCCTCATTATTTATAGTCTCACTCACCTGGGAGTCCTTCATGGATTATATTAAGGAACAATACTACCCTATTGGAAGTTATGATGACCTGCATACAAGATGGAACACACTACGATAATAAAGGGACTAAAACAGTGCTAGAGTTCACAAATATCTTCCATACCTTGCACACAAAGATGGGTATCAAATATTGTGAGCGACATCTGGTGCTAAAGTATCAAAATGGTCTCAATAGATACATCCAGACAGAAATGGAGTTTCTGTACATCTCATCCTTGGGTGTGGCCTATCGATATGCTGTCAAAATTGAGCATAAGCTTAAACAAAAGACACAACAATTTGGGTCTCGGAACCCTTCACAACAGAAGCAGGGAAAGGGAATCCCCAACCCACAAAACAAAGGGTAAAGAAAATATGGACAGACTCAGGATAACCATTTTAAGCCACTAAAAAATAAGGACAATGGAAAGACAAAGAAAGACACTGGGAAGTGGTGCGACTTCCATAAGATCCCTTGGCATAACATTGCTGATTTCTGTTCAAAGAAGTCATTGGTGGCTGAGGTGAAAGCCTCTGAATCAGATGTGAGTTCCAAATATGAGTCAGAACCAGAAAAGGGGATACATTTTATTGATGTGGAACCTAGTGCCACTATTGCTACCACCAAGATCCAACCCGATGAACTTGATGAGTCAGAGGAAGGCGAGTTCCTCTTTCATTCATAGATGTGGGTGAAGGGTACTCTACTGCACTTCATCATTGATAACAGTAGCTAGAAGAACATAATATTAGTAGAGTTATTCAAGCAGCTATCCCTACCAACAACGCTGCACTTGCAACCATACACCATCGAATGGCTCCACGAAAGAAGAAATATTTGTGTCAGCCAACAATGCCACCTGTCGTATGACATCAAGCCCTTCAAAGATGAGGTATTGTGTGATGTCTCTCCCCTTGAAGTTTATGATGTTATTTTGGGCCAATCTTATTTATGGAAATGTCATGCTATATATGAGTATAGGCCTCACAGTGTTATTATTACTTTGGACAAGAAATTGTACAGGATACCCAAGGTAGTCCCACCTACTGCCATTTCCTTGATCTCTACCAAGTAATGCAGGAAGGTCATCTCTCAGACTAGGAAGTTTGTCTTCTTCATGATTCACTCTCAAAGTGAGTGGAAGGTTTCTGCCACATCCATGGCCTCCACTGTCGATCTCTCCATGCAGTAGAAGCAAGTGGACAAGGTCACGGAAGAATACAAGGAAATCTTCTCCTCACCCACTGGGGTACTTATACACTGTCAGGTCAAGCATTCAATCGATCTGACCCCTGACACATCGCTACCCAATGGGAAATTCTATCACCACTCTCTATTATAAAATGAGGAGATCAAGTGTTAGATCTAATAACTGCTCCAAAAGGGGCACATCCAACCTAGATCATCACCATTTGGAAGTCCAATCGTGCTTGTGCAAAAGAAATACGAGACCTGGTGACTCTGCATTGATTACGAGGACCTAAATAAAATCACAATCAGGAACTGGTACCCAATTCCATGAATCGACGATCTCCTTGACCAACTCAAGGGGGAAAAATACTTCAATAAGATTGATTTGAAGTATGGCTACCATCAGGTCCCAATAGAGTAGACAGATGTATAAAAACTACCTTCAATTCCAAAGAAAGTCTTTTTGAATGGTTGGTCATGCCTTTTGGTTTGACGAATTCCCCAACAACTTTCATGAGGATGATGGACTCTATCTTGTAGCCTTTCACCAATTATTTTATGGTGGTGTATCTAGATAACATCCTCATCTACAACAAGAATTGGGCAGAACACTTACAACATATTCAACAGGTTTTGCACACTCTACGACAACACAAGCTATATGAAAATTTGGAAAAATGCTCCTTCGGCATGGATAGGGTCCAGTACCTAGGATACATTGTTGACGAGCATGGGGTGCATGTAGATCCAACCAATATCTAGGACATTCATGACTATCCAGTCCCAACCACGCTCACCAAGATTCGAAGATTTTTATCCCTTCCCAATTTCTATCGCAGGCTCGTGTTGGGATTCTCCCATATTGCATGGGCCCTCAACAAAGTAACCAGGGGTGGTGGTAAGTAAATTTTTTTGTGAATCTTATCACAATAGAAAGCGTTCGATGATTTGAAGCAACGCTTATGCTTAACCCCAATGCTCTCATTACCTGACATGCAACAACCCTTTGAGATTGAGACAAATGCTTCTGACTATGTTGTGGGCCCAATTCTCACTCAACACAGACACCTCGTGGCCTGAGACACTATCAAATTCCATTTGTAAGTAACCTACTTACGATAAAGAGATATACTCCATTGTGTAAGATTTCCGCCAGTGGAGGCATTACATTCTTGGGAAGGAGACAATCATCCACATCAATCATAATACGCTACAGTTCATGCAGACATAAGGAAAATTGTAGAATAACCGCCATTAGAAGTGGTCCACATACTTGCAACAGTTCCATATCAAMATCAAGTATAAGAAAATAAGCATCAACTGTGTCGCTAATAGCCTTAGCTTCCCTCTAGTTGCAACACTCACCACAGTGCTAAACTCCTACGACCATGAGACCTCTAGATGGCCCAAACTTTATGAGAGAGATACTGACTTCACCACCACCTAACAAAGCTAGGTGMAAACACAACTGTCACTAATTTACATATTCAGGATGCGTTTTTGTGCCATCTAGGCCATCTCTACATTCCATCAAGCGAKAGAGTGAAGATAATTTGGGAATCCCACTACAGTCGGGTGGCAGGACGCTTCAAGGTAGAAAAGACAGTGGYAGTGCTGCAACAACATTTCTATTGGTCGAAACTTGGATAGGATGTCAACAAGTATATCAGGTCCTGCACTGTCTATTCCATTACCAAATCGACCATTAATAAACAAGAAATGTACATCCCTCTACCTACTCCTGAAAGGCCCTGGGAATCCATATTGATGGACTACATGTCAGGCCTTCCATCAACCAAGCGGGGAAATGAACGTGTTTTTGTGGTGGTTGATTGTTTTTCTAAAATGACGATTTTGTCCACCTGTAAGAAGAGCATTACAACAGAGGCCACTACCAATATATTCTTTGAATGAGTGTGGGTACTATTTGGTATACCACAACCCATCATCTCATATTGAGAAAACCGGTTCCTCAACACATTTTGGTCAAGCCTCTGGTCACTAAGGGACACGAACCTCACCAAATCCACTGCCTTCCACCCTCTGATGGATGTCCAAATCGAGGTCATCAACCAGATGATCGTGCATATCCTACGCATGTACAATTCCAAGCATCCCTGCATATGGGATGAGAGTCTTCCCTATGTTTATCACAACTACAACATAACCATACATAGCTCAACTGACCACAACTCCTTTCATATGGGGTTGGGATTTCAACCATTGGGTCCTATGGATGTTGCACTACCCCTTGCACACACTCAGACATACTTGTCCCATGCTCAAAATGAAGCTAACAAAGCTACCTGGTTCATTGAGAGGATCCAACACATCCACCAATAGGTTCAAGATATTTTACAGCAGTCTAAAGCCAAGTACAAGAAACATCATGATCAACACTAGGTGCCACATACGTTTCAGGTGGGACATAAATTTTGGTTGCACTCGCAGAAAGAAGGCCTTATGGGGCCCCAACAAAATATTCTTCCACTCTGATATAGACCGTAGACCATCACAAAGGCTGTCGGTGAAAATTATTTTGAGCTCAACATTCCTCCCTTTCTTGGCTTGCACCCAATATTTAATATTGACCTCCTTCGACCATATTTTCCAACATTATTGGACACCTCAAAGATAAGAGAACAATTGAAACCAACATATCTCAACCCTAACTGCATGGAACAAGAATCCATTGATCATATCGTGGACACACAGGTCAAGGGAAATCTCCAACATAAGATCCAACTTTATCGGGTTGTCAAAGCAGGGTAGTTCCTGCACCAAGGCAAGTGTCCCACCCAGGACCTGTTAAGAACCAAATATCAATATAGCATAGAAAAACCTCAGAAAAAGTACTCAACACCTTGAAAAAGAGATAATTTCAGGTAATAAGCCTCTTTGAGGGGGAAACCTCCTTTTACCCCACTTAAATGTTCAAGTACAAGATGATTCAAAATGAAAATGTCTCCTTGGTATATATAGGAGACTAGGAGGTATAATTACAACTAATGGCCTAAAGCTGACATAAATAAAATAACATTACTAATATAATATGCCTCAATTAAGGGGTAATGAGCCAATATTAGGGTTTAACATGCCCCTCCCCTTGAAACAAGTGTTGTCCGCAACGCTTGAGTAACTCTGGATGCTTCTGTATAAAAGACTCATCTTCCCAAGTGGAATCTTTAGCCGATAGTTTCCTCCATTTAATGAGATACTCTGAAATGGATCTATTCCTCAGCTGGAAAATTCTTGTGTCAGTGATGGCTTCAGGCTCCAATATGATTTTTCCTTCCTTGTCAAGTTCTGGAATATAGTTTGAACTGGGATCTTGTCGCTTATAACCTTCTTTAAAAATGAAACATGGAAAACTAGGTGTACTCGTGAAGATGCAGGCAACTCCAATTTGTATGCCATAGTACCAATATTTTGCAACACTTTATAAGGGACATAGTACTTTGGTGATAATTTATTATCCTTCTTGGCTTGCTTGAGGGACATCTGTTTGTATGGTTGTAGTCTTAAAAACACCCAATTCCCTACTTCAAAACTTCTTTCACTACGATGTTGATCTGCTTGTTGTTTCATGCAATTCTGTGCCATGGTCAGGTTGT
>JASDQU010735464.1:24074-65485 GCA_032191745.1 Picea mariana
CTTCTTGAGACTAGTCAATAGGACTAGTTAGATACCCTATCTTACATAGGGTGTATCTACAAATTTAAGATGACCCAGAAGCTGAAATTTTTACCACAGATATATTACTAATTTTTGTGAATATCCTCCGGATTTCAGGGTCTGAAACATTACAAAAAAAATTTTATAGCGAAAAATTCATAATGACTCAGTTCAGGATGATTCCAGAACCCTATCTTTTACAGAATGTATCTCCAAAAGTATAAGGCCTGAGGAGCTCAAATTTGATCCCAATGTACCTTGATCCATATACTAAATATCCTCCAAGCCATTCCTTCTGAAACATTGTAGAAAAAAAAGTTATAGTGAAAATTCCAAGGTATCTCAGATGTAGCAGCGAAACCCCAAGACCTTGAGCTCTGATACCATATGTTAAGAACCAAATATCAATATAGCATAGAAAATCCTTAGAAAAAGTAATCAACACCTTGAAAAAGATATAATTTCAGATAATAAGCCTCTTCGAGGGGGCAACCTCCTTTTACCCCACTTAAATGTTCAAGTACAAGATGATTCAAAATGAAAATGTCTCCTTGGTATATATAGGAGACTAGGAGGTATAATTACAACTAATGGCCTAATGCCAACATAAATAAAATAACATTACTAATATAATATGCCTCAATTAAGGGGTAATAAGCCAATATTAGAGCTTAACAAGGCCAAATTCAATAGAAATTTCCTCATCTGATGGGAGAATTCAATGCAATGGAGACCATTGCTTCCTAAGAGGGGAGGATTGATCCAGGTGGATATTAGTGTCCACCCACCTACTCCAACTGACTCACATGCAATTTTCATTTTGGTAGTTATTTTCCTAGCTTTTTGGGTCCTGAACTTCCGGTGCCGTTTTGAAGCCCTAAACATAGTTTTTGGACTTGCCACAATCGAACTATAGACAAAGTGAAAGTGTTACAGCACAATGTGTAGTCCTCAAATAGACCTTTCCAATGGGAGATCGTGTGCCTAAAACGAATATTGTATGCAAAAGTTACGATCCTTGGAAGTTGATGTACCAACTTACCCCAACAGAGCCCACATGACTTTTGGCGCTTCATATCCTAGGGTTAGGGTTTTGGATGTAAAGGGTTTTGGCATTCATGTTTGATGTAAAAAGACCTTTGGAGCCTCATTGTACTCATATTTTTGAGAATGAGCGCAACCGTCACATCTCTTCTTAGAGATAAGCCACCACCATTCTAACAAGCTTGTTTCAGTCTACATTTTAAAGTTTCAACATATTTCTTTATTGAATAGAAGCCAAGTTTTACTGTATCTCTCTTAGTTTTCATTGTATCTCCATGTTAATAATATAGATCTTTATTCATTTCGTTCTGCTCATAAAATCCGGATCATCCAGATTGTATTTTAGTTTGTTTTTCTTTTTGATTTTTCTATATTATTTTATCTGATTATTTTTATTTCATTTTATTTATTCTATTTTTAATTTTAATTTTAATTTAATTATTTTTTCTTCACTTTTTGAAAATTTCCCATTGGGATTTACCATTTGACCTACCTCCCCTCCTCCATGAATACCTTTGGAATGAAATTATATATTTTAATATTTTTCATAATTTCTCGATCGAAAATTTTGTCATGGTACATCTCTGCCCATTTTATCGAAGTCCGAAGGTTGAACACATTGGTATTATTTTAATATTTTCTAGATCGGGACTTATCCTTTTAGGAATGACCTCTTTGAAACTTACCCTTCATAATTTTACCCTTCCAGAGTTGCATGCCATTAGGTTTTCCACTTCGGGATTTATACCTTATCGAGATTATCACCTATTTATGTTTACCTAACCTCTACCCATTTTTCCAAAGCCCGAACGCTCTCAATATTTTATTATATATTTTTTTGCAGTTTCAACTCTTTGTAATATTTCATGTTGGGTTTCTAAGGTTCATGGTTTTTCACCTCCCATGGTGTCAATTTACATTATATTTCTTCGAAGTCTAAAGGCCAACACAAGGTTCATTATTTTATACATTTCACATTGGTTTTCTACCATTTGGGGTTTTTCACCTACCGTTGAGTTAACTTACATTAGGTTTCTCTGAATTCCACTTACATTAGATTTCATTATTAAGTCCACTTACATTAAATTTCAATATTATGGGACTTTAGGTTATTTTATTATTTTTTAATTTAAACTTAATTTATTTCATTTTTATTTTATTTTCCTATTTATTATGGTTTAAGGGCCAAAATATCTATGTGGACYCTGGGTTCTATGGCTCCTCTTGTTTAACAACACACATATTCCAAAGGAGGAAAAACACCTTCAATAACCACTCACACAACCAGATCAAAGATAAACACACAGATTTTTTGACATGGTAAAAGCCCTACGGGGAAACGTCCACATCCCCAACGAATGTGGCCACTTGGAGCCATTTATTAATGCAAAAGAAAAATATTACAGATAGATTTACAAGAGAGTTTCTCACAATCAATCATCGACAGATTACTCTCCATTCTATTTAAATAGAGATCATGGAGGCAAGTTTTATTCCTTTCAGAAGAGGTACAAGATCCCAAGTATCGTTGGCCATTAAAGAATGACACTCTTCATTCATCGCTATATCACAATTTGGATGAATTGAAGCTTTTGAAAATGTATTTAGATTATGAGTCTCTTAAACTTAAGCCAACATAGAAGAGGCTTGCTAGAACTATGAATGTATCTGACATTGATATGAAGGATCACTGACAAGATCACCAACTACTTTTCATGTTGAATGGACCCATATAGAAAGTGGTGGTGTTGTTGCAGGTTCAAGTTCAATGGAATTATCTAGAGGAAGGTGAGTAGGTGGAGGTGGATTTTCATCCTCACTGTCATCATCTAAATAAGAAGAAACTAGAATAGGAACAAAATAAGGAACAAACACCGAATATGGATTGCAGGATGAAGTAGGCACAAACGTTGAATTAGGCTGTCAGGCCAAGATATTTTCATCAAATTTAACATCTCTTCTAATAATAATTTCATTACGATGAGGTTGAAGAAGTCTATAAACTTTGATATCTTTATAATAACCAACAAACAAACACTTCTCACTTTTAGGCTGCAATGCTTTCCTTTTCTCATGAGGAATGTGATCACATGCTACACTGCCAAATACACATAAGTGACTTACATGTGGCTTAATTTTATTCCATGCTTCTTTCGATGTTACATTTTTTATATCCTTTGTGGGAGTGTAATTTATTATGTAATTTTCACAGTTAATGGCTTCCACCCAATAATTTAGACTTAATCCCTTAGAATGTATCATACAATTAGTCATTTCTTTTAATGTGCGGTTCTTTCTCTCAACAACACCATTTTGATATGGTGTATATGGAATAATGTGTTTCATTTGGATGCCCTATGCAGTGCAATAACTTATAAATTGATTGTTCACATATTTGCCTCCATTATCTTTTCTTAACCTTTGAAGTTGATGTCCAAATTGCTTTTCTACAAGGGCCTTGTAGGCCAAGAAATTGTCAAAAAATTCACTTTTAAGTTTTAAGAAGTAAACCCAAGTGGATTTGGAAAAGTAATCAATGAAAGTTAAGAAATACATGCACCCAGAAAAACAAGGAGAAGAAAGTGGACCACACACGTCACTATGAACAAGTTGGAACGGGGTCAAGGCATACCAAGAGGCACACTTGTCAAAACTGTCCTAATGATGTTTTCCGAGAACACGACTGACACAAACACCATATCTGCAAGAAACAATAGGAAGAAAAGTCACCTTCTATTGATTACATAGTTGCTACAATGAACGATGGTTTAGATGACCAAACCGCTCATGCTAAAGTTTGTTGAAGTCATCGCCATGAGCAACAAAAACTGATGGAAAATATGAGGACCTGTTGTGGCAAAAAACAACCCCCTCTATTTTTCAAGAAAGTAAATGGCCCCCCTTATTAATTTTGGTAATGTCACCTTGATTTGTCTTGTTTTTATATTTTTAGTGTCTTTTATGTCTTGTTTGTCCTTTTGACATTCTCGTCATCTTTTTCTCTTAGATATCTTTCCATTGATATGGTTTGTTTTGTTTGATTTTCTTATATAGTCATGTAAATATTTTATTATTTGGGTGATTGGTTTGTATTTCATTGGACATTATTAAATCATAAAAGCTTGGTTAATTATTGAAAATATTTTTAATATGAATTCTTCACTTTCACTTTGTTCTGAAACAAGATTACAAGGAATATTTTTATCATTCAATAATTAACATGTGATTCTAAAATGTGGTTTAATTGATTGATTTAAGTTTGCCAACAATTGAGTGATTATTAATTATTTTGGAGTTAATTTCCTCAAATTTGCATAATATCCTCAATTTCAAAACATAATGTCCAGTTAAGTTATGTAGTTTTGCTTTGTTTTTAATATGTGATATCAATCAGATTTGATTTTATTTGGAGATCTTGTAGTTTATTTTTTAATAGAGTTTTGTTATGAATTTGATTTCTTTTTGTTGTTGGTGTCTATTATAGATTTGCAGTTCAATTATAGTCTCCAAAATAGTTCATTCAGTTAAAATTATTCAAGGTGTAATGATTGGGCAACATCTATTGGAAAATTCGTATAATTTTTAGGAGGCCATATTTCATCTTCTTTTATAGGAAAATGATGAGGAATATATTCAAACGAATGAAAACCCACTTCTAAAATTGGGTGATTTTCCTTCCACGTGAGCTGTTTTCTTAGAAAATGAACATAATGAGAGGAATCTTATCAGATTCAAGTGGGAGTTTTCAAAATTTCTATGCTGTCAATTTTTAGGAGGCGAATTTCCAAATTCAATCCTGGCCAAACAGTGAGGAATTTGAGGAAATGATTTGAAAAAACACTTCCAAAATGGTTCTATTTACTTAAATTTTGTAGGTGTTGCTCAGAAAGTCAAGCGATTTGGAGAAATCATGACTTGAGTAAGTTAGACTAGATTTCGGATCCGTTTCAGGAGGCTAACTTCAAACTTATATTATGAGCAAACCAATAGGAATATGGAGAAATAATTGAAAACCCACTTCATAAACAGGGTCAATTACCTTATTCTGAAATGATTTTTTCATAAGACAAACCCTTTGGGATATATGATGCGTTTTCTAGGCAGTTTCTGTCCAGATTTAGTTTTTTGCAAATCCTGTAGCTGATTTTATTTCGAATTATGTAGCTAATTGATAGGAAGTTTTGGTTGACTCAAGGGGGATTCAACTTCAAGGAACATGAATTTATAAAACTGTGTAGATTCATGTGTATATTATTTCCTCTTTTCTACAATTTAGAATCTTTAAGCATTGTTGTAAAGGAATTTTAGTTGTAGGTGAAGAGGAATACTTAGATCTAAGTTATTTGGGGGTTTTCTTTTTAAGATTCAATCTTTTTATTCGAGACAGGGTTTGCACTATTTCAACTCTTTTCTTCAACAACAAAGATCATGATTTTGAAAAGATTGTTGGATATCTACTTGTAAAACAAAGCAATGAAATCATGTTTATTATTTGTATTCAAATGCTTTTATTTGTTAATGCAAATTTTTACTCTTTTAATGACAAATATCTGCCAATTATTTCATATTTTGCACTATTGTTTAATATGATAATGATTGTCTATTAGATCAAGTATATGATCTAATGGCATTATATATTTGTTATTTATTTATGATCTGCTCTTGTGCTTCAATCCAATTTATGAGTAACTATTTACTTAGAGATTTTTCATTTGAAATAGATTTAATTGTCATTGAACTATATGAACTATTTCTGCATTTTAATGGCCCATATTTTATTGTTTTAAATCTCTAAACAAAACATGTATGTCAATCATAATGTTAACTGTTTGAACTAATTCAAAATCTTGATATTCATCATAAAAACATGTTTAATGCCCACTGTATTTAAATCCTTGCACTTGGTATTTGAGAGCTATCTCTTGAATATCAAGTTAGATTAGTTTCCTTTAATTTCCACATTGTATTTAGTTTTAGATTAATTTATTGCATTTTGTTGAAGTCGCCTCATGTACGAGCAATTTCATCTGTGGCTTAGCCGAGCCCTTGTGTCAGCTTAAGGATTGCTTCTTTGCAAGCTAGTTGTGAGAAGGTAATTCCTTCTCTTTTGTCTGCTGATAAAAACAAGTATCAAAATACATTAGCATATAGAAGGCCATGTACATATCTTTGTATATATAGATTATATTAGTAATTAACTTAAGTTAGTTTTAGATAAAGGTAACTGGACCTTTAAATAGTTAGAATCACCATCCCAAACGGATAAGGGCCTAATTAGGCCCTGACCGGGTGATCTCACTATGATGTTTAACATGGTCATTTTTGGCCATGAATAGGACCCAAAGTTGTCAAACTTGTACAACCTGGTAATATCATCAACAATTCCAGTTGCGAGAACATGCTTGGATATTTTAGATCCTTGATTACAACTTGGTGAGGTGAAAAATCTATGATTTTACCTTCACCTGAATGAGTGATTTGATATACTAATAGAAGGTTGCAGGAAAGACTTGTAACACATAATAGATCATTGAAATGACTATTATCTACCTGAACTATTCCAGACCCTACAACACTAAGAGATCTATCATCACCAGCAAATATTTTCTTGGTGTTGCATTCATTTAGAGTAGAAAATATAGATTTATCCTTCTCCATATGATAAGATGCTGCATAATCAATAAGCCACTCATCAGAAGAAGATGTTGCATTGAAGGAGAAACTAGAAGTAGAAAGTGCATGCCCATGAGAAGAAGAAGCATAATACAGATAAGAAGAATAAGAATCAATACTGATGTTGTGCTTCTTCATCGCTACTTCTAAAGTTGACAACTTTTTAAAACATTTGGACTCATCATGACCATATTTCCCACAAAAGTTGCAATGTCTGTCAGTCTTCTTATTTTTAGATTTTGATCCTTTGTCACCACTAGGAGTTAAAGTTGGATGAGAGGGTTTGGGTCCCTTGTTTTGCTTGTTTTTGTGGCGAGGATGTTGCTTCTTGGGATTCTTGGATTTATCTTTTTGATGGGCCACTAAGGATTTTTTGGGTGTACTTGCAATGATAATCAATCCAATTTTCATAATATTATCTTTCTATTGAATTAGAGCATCACAAAATGAGTTAGAGCATCACAATATGCATTACCAGGCTTAGAAAGAATTACATATATGCATTGATGTTGCGACAGATCTATTTTGCATTCCATACATAAGAGTTTAAGTGTTTTTAAATTAGGTAAGTAATATTCAATGCAAGGAAAATCATTTGGACTTGAGATCATTAATTGATTCTCCAATTGGTGGGCTCTAATAATATTGTGTTTACCAAACACAATTTCAAGCTTTTCCCAAGAATCATTAGGGTCATCAATTCCTTGAAGGTGAAACCTTAAATCAAGAGAGATGGACATTCCAATCAGTCCACATGCTTCATCATTCTTATTATCTCGTTTGACTTTCTTTTCATCATCAATGGGTTCTAGTTCTTTTCCCAAGGTAATCTAGTACATTCCTTTACTTCTTAATACATCATCCATATGATATTTCCATGAAAAATAGTTGGTACTGGTAAAAAAAAGATCACTGGGAGATTCCATATTAAAATATGCATAAAAATATGAAACTGATGGTTTGAATGGAAATATCTTGAAAAAATAGGCTGTTTAAAAAAATGGCATTGAAAATTGACTTCGGATGTGAAAGTTATGCCATTTAAAAAAAAGGCATAAACACTAACCAAAGAGCCATGTGGTAGGTAGAAGTTGGTCCATGTGGTGATACCCCTCCTTCTAATAACCTCACTTTTACAAATAAGTTTCTTACGAAGTGACCCACTTTTATAGAATAAGCGAGGATCACTTTTACAATGAAGTTACTTTATAAATGAAGGTTGCATGCAAAATAAATAACTAAAATAAAATATTAAAGTTACTTATAGTGATTCACTTTTATAATTTAAGTGAAATGCACTTTACAATGGATGCATGAAAATTAAAAAAAAAAGTAACAAAAAAGAGACTCGAACTCAAGACCTCTTACTTAATAAAGCAACATTTAACCAAGTGAGCTAGTGCAAAACATATTGCATTATTTAGGAGGATTGTTGTTATTGTTCTTGTTGTTGTTGAAGATGACCTTGGAGAGCATGCTCACAAAAACTGTTTTCACACAAGAAAATAATTACATTTCTCAATGGAAACAAGGGTTAGATCTCGGTTAGCTTACCTAGAAAATGTAAATTTTCCATCTATTTCTGATTTATCAAGATTGCACAGAGTGCACGACAAAGAGGATACATAGACAAGAAATACCTTTCTGATATGTTTTTGATTTGCCAAGATTGCATAGGGCGTAGGGAAAAGAGAATATGCATATAAAAAAGAGTATAAAATCGGAAATAAAAAATAGAAAACCAAAATATTATCTTTGCAAAACTTTAAATGAGCATATTTGGGCTTTATACCTCCAAATCTGACTGAAATGGTTGTATCTTGGGAAAACAAAAACCTTTTTGAGTGAAACGAAAAGAGTTTGTGATTGAAATGAATGCTCTGGACACAATGGAATAGTCCTCTTAGCCCATAAATGTACAAAAATGGCAGAAAGTAGAGATGAGGAAACACAACTTCATGATTTCGATCTACAATGGGAGAGGGCCGTCAAATGTGCTCTAATACCATGTTCAACAACACAAGTATTCCAATAGAGGATGAACACCTTTAGTAAACACTCACACAAACAGATCAAAGATCAACACATCGATGTTTTGACATGGTAAAACCCCTACGGGGAAGCATCCATGGCCCCAACTAATCTGACCACTTGGAGCAATTTATTAATGAAAAATAAAAATATTACAGATAGATTTACAAGAGAGTTTCTCACAATCGATCATCAACAAATGACCCTCCATGTTATTTAATAGAGATCATGGACTAATTGAGTGTTAAGCCACATATCAGTTTAGATTTTAAGATCGAGGGGAATATGATCTGTTAGATCACTCTATGTCGGGAACATATCATGACTGTCAGATTAACTAACTACAAATACATACTAATGCATACTAAAGAAACACACTAAGAAACACACTTTTTACCTAACGACACATTAGACCAAGTTGATCTTAACTAACTCATAAGTGTCTAAATATCCTAACACCTCTATTTCCACACACAAATTAAGGGGGGGTGGTGGGGGGGACCATATATACCATTAAATTTCAGCTCCCCCAATGCATGTGGGATATTTCTTTTAGGGATGAAGATCAATAGTCCAAATCACCTAGTGGTAAAATCAATTGTTGTTGAGTGCCTACTTCAACCAGTCATATATTGAGCTATGGGAGTCCAAATCAGGCTCAGGTTATCTTGTTGGAAATATTTCGAGCAGGAGAACACATTAGAGGAGGAATTCAAGGCAGATTAGCAACAAAAAACCTAGAAAATTAAAGGAAAATAGAGACACGAATTTGATTAAAAAATGGATTGTGCAATGTTCACATAGTCATAACTCATGTTCCCAAAAATGAAATAAGACATGTGAGAGCATGTTGGAAATATGAAACAGAGAGGAAGAATATGGAATAGTCTTATTCACCAGATAAACACCCAAAACACTCATAAAAAATTGAAGAACAAAAAAGGACACAACCGAGAAGAGCCAATGATATTTTCAATAAATATAACTCATGAACAACCTGCAGAGAGAGATTGACAACTCATGAGTCTTATCAACTTCTGTTTATAATGATTTTATATTCATTTATGAAAATGTATGGGAAATCAGAGTCATTTAATGAGACAAAATAAGGAAGTTGAAGAGATGTAATTGTTGACTGTTACAAAATGTGAAAGGTCTTCCTTGTTTTATAAAAGGAAGACCATTGAATGTAATAGAGGAAATTTTCCCATCGTTTGATGGTGATACTGTTATCTCATGAATCAATAGAAGAAGACATTTTGAGATCATGCCTATTATATAATAAATTTGGGACTATTCTACATTTGTGTTTGTCATTTAACCCTCTTGAATATTTGGCATATGAACTATTTCTACATGCAATATTTGAGATGTTTAAGCTGTTATGATTTATAATGAATACAATGGTAATGTTATAGGTTCACAATGCAACTATTTGTCATTTAATATTCAACATTATTATTTTAACATGTTGTTGATTGACATGAACTATTTATGCAATTAATGGCATTATTTCATGATGTGTTCATTCTATGGATTTTCTACTGCACACAATAAGTAATAAGTAGTTAGATTAGTTAGTTTGCTTTTGTTTTAATTAGATTTAGAATTGATAGGAATTTTTTGAGGGAAAATTTATTGTCTTCCCCACTTTTTCTTTTTATTCTTATTGGCAACCAGGCCCACATACTAGTCAGAAATGCTACCCCAAACAATAGTAGGCTTGATTGGGACATTCCACAAGGTATTCTCCCTTACCTGCTTGACAAGTGATTTGGACCTGTCAACACTTCCCTAGATGCACCTATGTTTACTTCTAAACTTAAGAGTGAATTTTTTGACATGTTTTTTTCCTACAAGGTCCTTGCAAAAAAATAATCTGGACATCAACTACAAAAGTTAAGAATAGATAATGGTAACAAATAAGTGAACAACAAATTTGCAACCTACTACACTATACATGACATTCAAATGAAACATATTGTTCCATATACACCACAACAAAATGGTGTTGCTAAGAGAAAGAATCAGGCATGAAAATAAATGGCAAATTGTATGATCAAATCTAAAGGATTAAGTCTTCATTATTGGGTAGAAGACATCAATTGTGCCAATTACACAGTAAATATCAGTCCCATAAAGGATTTAAAAAATATAACACTAGAAGAATCATGGACTAAAATTAATCCAGATGTAAGCGACTTCTGTGTATTTGGTAGTGAAGCGCGGGCTCACATTCCATGAAAAAAGGAAAGCATTACAACCTAGAAGTGAGAAGTTCATTTTTGTTGGATATTTTGAAGATTTCAAAGGTTATAGAATTTTTCAACTTCATTCAATTGAAATAATTATTAGAAGATATTTTAAATTTGATGAAAATATCTCGTCTTATGAGCCTAATTCAACATTTGTGTCATATTCATCCTCTGATCCATCTTCACATTTTGTTCCATATTTTGGTCCTATTCTAGTTTCTTCTTCAGATGATGAAAACAAGGATGAAAATCCACCTATGCCTACTCACCTACCTATAGTTGACTCCACTGGACATGAACTCGTACCAACACCACCACTTCCTAGATGGGTTTGTTCAACTCGAGAAGTAGTTGGTGATCCCGTCAATGATCCTACAGATTAGTGTTGTACACATTCACAGTGAGCCTCCTCTCTTTTGGTTCAAGTTTTATATACTCATGATCCAAACAAATTTTCAAAGGCTTCTGGCCATCCAGATTGGGACACATCAATGAATGAGGAATATTGTTGCACCAAGAATAATGAGGTTCTCTATAGCCCAATATGGGGGAGATGTTGTCCTGCTAGTGTTATGTTAGATAAGGTTACATTAAAAAAACAAAAAAAACAATTAAATGTACCATAACATATTACACAAATATATACTACGTGTTTACATATGACAACATCTAAAATATCAATTCTTTCATATTAAATGATAATGAAAAAAATTACACCTTAATAAATTTGATCCCTCTCAGTGCTTGATAGATATAGATTTAAGATGTATTTACATTGGTTCCTTCATGGTAAATGATAATTGGGATCTTGTACCTCTTTTGTAAGGAAGACAAATTTTCAGATGTAAATGGGTATATAGAAATAAGTATGCATCGAATGGAAGTGTTGAAAGACATAAGGCCCAATTAGTTTCCAATGGATTCTCTCAAGTTGAAGGAATTGACTACAATGAAACCTTTTCCCCCATAGCCAAAATGAATCCCATCCACCTTTCTCTAGCCCTTGTTCCCTCACATAGATGGGAGGTCCATTATATGGATGTTAAATCTACCTTCTTGCATGTGGATCTATAAGAAAAAATCTACATGGAACAACCTCCTAGCTATTTTTAAAATTACTCTAGCCTTGTTTGTCTCCTTAAGAAATCTCTCTATGGTATTAACCAAGCTCCTCGAGATTGGTATGATAAAATGGATAACTTTCTTCTTGAAATCCTTTTTTATAGATGTCATTTTGACCCTAATGTCTATACCAAGATAGTAGGAAGCCATCTAAGATTACCAAGAAAGTTGTGACCCTAAAATTTTATCCCATGTGAAACCTAGCCTTAAAAATAAATTTGAAATGACCAAGTATTGCAAACTAAGGAACAAATTTCCCTTTCCAAATCTAAGTATTCATGTGATATTCTTCACCTCTTTCACCTGGAAGATTGTAAACCAACCGCTTCTCCCTTCCATTCTAGAGTCAAAATTTCTTCCACCTGTACTACTCTCGAATTCGATGCCACTTGGTAATGTTAGTTAGTTGGTAGCCTCTTATATTTGACTCATACCCATCCTAATGTTTCCTTTGTTGTTGGTCTTGTTTCCTGATATATGAAAGAACCCCATGAAAGCCATTGGAAATCAACAAAAATTATACTTTGGTATATATGGGGTACAATTCATTTTGGGATACATTATAGTTTAGGGGGGACTCCTTTGTTGGTTGCTTTCACTGATTCGGATTGGGTCAATGACCTTGATGATTGAAATTCTATTGCAAGTTATGTTTTCATCCTTGGTTCTAGATCTTTCACTTAGGATTGTAAGAAACAATAGGTTATTTCTCTTTCTTCAGTAGAATTAGATTACCGATCAGTGGTTAATGCAAGTCAAGAAGCCTCGTGGATTTGATAGATCCTTTAAAATTTTGGATTCTTGTAGCAACATCCAACCACCCTCTGGTGTAACAATCATAGTTCTATTAAGCTCACCAGAGATATAGTTCAACATCAATGTAACAAACACATTGAGCTACAAATGAAATTCATTAGAAATCTCATTCATGATCAAGTTCTTAAAGTTATCTTTTGCTCGACAGATGATCAAGTCACATGCATTTTCACAAAGTCTCTTATAGAAGCGAAGTTTTCCAAAATTTGATCTATGTTAGGAGTTCAAGAAGTTGTCATTAAGGGGGGATAAGCTCTAATGTCTCCTTCCTTCTCCTATTGTGTCACCTTTGTAAATCCTTCAATCCTATCCCATGTTGTTCTTAAGGGGGGATGTTAAAATATTTAGACACTTAGGTGTTTTTTAAGTTCAACTTGGTTAATGTGTCTTTAGGTAAAAGTGTGTTTATTTAATATTTATTAGCATGAATATGTAATTATAGCATCCCCAACCATCAACTGGGCTATGCCACTTAAAATTTTGAACTCTGATATTAATTTAATTCATAAAAATACTCTGCAAATGCACATATTCATACAAAATAATAACAAAAATATACATGCAACTTACACAGGAAAAACCTATGAAAATAATTTCATAAACATTAACACAACACATAAATTAACAAACAATTGACACTTATCTTTGATAAAAATAACACCAACTGTGTGTAGACCTTCCATGTTCCTCCCAACCTTAGACCACAATGCTCAAAAATATCAATAGTGGGTCACCCCTGAGTTGGGGATTAAAATCCACCTAGGCAAGGGAAGCATAACCTAGGATAAGGTCTCCTAGACAACATAAAGCTCAGATTCAGGTTCCAACTCAAGTTTACAACCCACAGTCCCTCATTCCCCACATGCATGTCCCACCCCAGGAAGTGTGCCCCTTGTTTGTTGAACAATCCTTAGACTGCCCCACTTCCCTTTTGGGGCTTCAACAAAAGGCAGAATAGGAAGTCTCAGAGCCTTGTAGCTACAACTTGGCACCTTGGGAATTAATTCCCAACCATTATCGCACTTGGAGAGAATGCACATGGGCCCGACAACCCACTTCTTCAATAGTCCACGGGCCTAGAAACTTGCCTCTTCTGCTCCAAATATTCCCAGGTACAAGTACACGTACACGTATAGGTACAATAACTAGTAGGGTATGGCTGGTATCTCTGTGAGTGAAGGAATGAAGACAAAATGATAGGAAAATGAACTAAGTCCAAACTATATGTATGCGTGTTCCCAACTTGACACTTGTCATGTTGGGAACTACCTTTGGCCCACTTGACCCCCACTTTTCCCCATCCACAGAACTTAGGATAAAATAAATATCCATACTTTATACTTTAAGGAATATTAATATAATATTCCTTTGGGATTAATCCCCCCTAGCTTAGTCCCTTTTCCTAAAATTTCATCCTCTTTTCCCTATCTAGTGGATTCTATCCCCCCATACTCTTTTACATGGTTGGTTTGCAGTAGTGATGTGTTTTCATTAATATTTGTGTGTGATTACATATTACAATGATGGCTCATTGGCCATTTTAGCATCTGGATCTCCATCTTGATAACCATACAGACACTCAGGCCTCAAAATGTCCTAGATCACCAGCCTATGTGTTCATTTACATTTATATGTACAATTGGGGTTCATCCTAGGGGTATTACATTCCCCTCCCCCTTATTTATGCACCGTCCTCAGTGCATTATATACACATATACAATCAAAACTTTAAAATTCTTCAAAAATATGCGAGTATTCTTCCTGCATTGCATCCTTATGCTCCCAATTTGCATCCTTAGGACCGTACCAGGTCCATTGGACCTTTACTATCCATATGGCTCAATTCCCGAACTATTTGATCTTCCAATCCAATATGAAAACCAGTTGCACTTGAAATTAGCCTTATTGCTCCACCTGAATCACATTCGAATCAATGACATGATTAGCATTAGGTACATACTTTTTAAGAAATGATACATGGAATACATTATGAATGCACATTGGTGCATATAAGGAAAGCATGTATGCTACAGGACCAATCCTCTCCAGGATTTCAAATGGCCCACAATAATGATCTGCCAACTTTGAACGATTTCCCAACTTTAGGGAACTTCTTTTGGCTTTTACTTTCAAGAACACATGGTCACCCACTTTAAATTCCACGTGAGTTCTTCCCTTATCAGTGTAAATTTTTTGCCTATCCTAGGTAGCCTTTAAATTCCTTTTTATTCTCACCATTTGCTCTTCCATTTCCCTGAGTAATTCTGGTCCAACCATTGCTCTGTCTACTGGGTTATCCCAAATCACTAGTGTGTTGCACTTTCTTCCATAAAGTGCCTCAAATGGGATCATATTTAGAGATGCTTGATACCCATTGTTATAAACAAACTCCACCAAATGCAAGTAATCCTCCCATTTGGATGGTTTATCCATCACATACATCCTCAACATATCTTCAATCACTTGATTCACCCTCTCTATTTTCCCATCTAGCTTAGATGATAGGCTATGCTAAAGTTCAGATTGGTCCCAAATCCTTTGAATAATCCTTTCCAAAAATTTGATGTAAATTTGGGATCTCTGTCTGATACAATTGTCTTAGGAATACCATGCATCCTAGCAATTTCTCTCATACAAATATCAACAATGTTGGCTACCTTGCGAGTGAGATTTATGGGAATAGAGTGGGTAGTTTTAGTAAGCTTATTCACCACCACCATGATGGAATCATTCTGCTTGGTTGTTTTGGGCAGCTTGATGATGAAATCCATTTTCACAACTTCCCATTGCCACTCAGGAATGGGTAATGGTTATAGTAGACCAGTTGGGTGTCTGTTCTTAGCCTTCACTTTTTGACATTCCAAACACTTGGCAATAAAATGATAAACCTTTTTCTTCATACATGGACAATAATATTGGCTCTTGACAGCTGCAATAGTTTTCTGGTAATCGCGGTGCCCAACATAAGGCACATTATGCATTTATTTTGAAATCAGATTTTTCAATTCCTAATAATTTGACACATAAATTCTGCCCCTATATATGAGCATTTCATCCTTTTCCATCTTATATTCTTCACTTTTCTGCTGCAAATTACCTTGCTGAATTTTTTCCTTTACCTCCATGTATTTTTGATCTGATTTTGCACCCTCTAAAATTATGTCCTTCAAATCTGATTGGTACATGTTAATGGTTGTAGCATGCATCTCATGCACCCTCTTGCTGAGTGCATCAACCACCTTGTTATCTTTACCTTTGATATGGTTTATATCAAAGTCATATTCATTGAGGAATTCCGACCATTTTCTTTGCCTAGCATTTAAAGTTGGTTGTCCAAATAAATATTTCAGACCACTATGTTATGTCCTCTATTCAAGTATTTTCCTCATGAGGTAGTGCCTCCACATCTTCAAGACATGCACCATGACTGCCAATTCCAAATCATGAGTAGCATAGTGCCTTTCATGCTCCTTTAATTTCCTTGATTCATAGCATACCGCAAGCCCATTTTGACTAAGAACTCTACCAAGTCCTTCTTTACATGCATCAATGCATACAATGAAGTCTTCATTTGGATAAACAATATTTAACATTGGAGCACTTGTTAGTAAATGCTTCAAGTGTTGGAAAATCCTTTCACAATCATATGTCCACTCAAACTTCACACCCTTCTTTTTCAAGGAAGTGATTGGCTATGCAATCTTTGAGAATCCTTTAGTGAATCTTCTATAGAAACCTACAAGTCCCATGAATGATCTCACCTCAGAGACATTCCTTGGTGTTGGCCACCCCTCAATGGACTTTATCTTTTCTCGGTCCACTTCTATTCATTCCTCTGAAATGATATGGCCCAAATAATGAATTTGCTTCTGATAGAATGATCACTTTCTCAATTTGGCATACAATTGATGCTCCCTCAATACCTGTAATATCATCCTTAAGTACCGCTCATGCTCTTCGTCAGAATTAGAATATATAAGAATGCCATCCATGAAGACAATGACACACTTATCTAAGTAATCCTTGAAAATACCATTCATTAAACACATGATGACAATTGGTGCATTTGATAACCCAAATGGCACCACTGTGAACTCATAATGACCATACCTTGTTATGAAGGCAATCTTACTGATGTATTCTTCTTTAGATATTACCTGATGATAGCCTGATCTAAGATCAATCTTAGAGAATATCTTAGCATCTTTCAGCTAATCAAAGAGGTCATCTATCCTTGGAAAAAGATATTTGTTCTTCATAGTTATCTTGTTCAACTTCCTGAAGTCAATGCAAAGTTTCAATGTTCCATTCTTTTTCTTCACAAATAATACCAGGGTACCCCAGGGTGACACACTTGGGCGCATATACCCTTTATTCAAAATCTATTCAAGTTGAATTTGCAATTCCTTTAGTTCTGGTGTTCTCATCCTGTAAGGGGTCTTCGATAATGGGGCTTCTCCAATCATCAAATTAATGGAGAAATCATTATCTCTCTTGGGTGGAAATCCCAATATTTATTTAAATATATCTTCAAATGTCTTTAGGATTGCATAATATTCAATACTTGGCACATTATCTTTAGGTGCATGTTCCATATGTGCTGCAAATATTTGACACCCTTTCCTGAAACTTTTCTTTAGTTGCAAGGATGAAACTTCTCTGATGGTTACTTCCCTAGGAATTCCTTGAACTRTCTAGGATAACATRATGCTTTTCCAACCAATCCATACCAATGAGGCAATAATATGAGCCCAAAGGTATGATATTCAAATATTCTCTTGTGCCTAGTCCATTCATGTCCATTCGACACGCATTAACCATCTCATTAATTTTCCTTTTATCTCCTGTAGCTAGCTGTACTAACCAAGGTTTTCCAAGCTTTCTTCTTGGTAATTGAAATCTTTCCACCATCTTAGGATCTAAATAATTATGACTAGCTCCTGAATCAATTAAAATAAAAATGGGTTGTTTGTTGATCTCACCTTCCACTTCAATCATATGAGACTAGAAGTCATCTTGCTTGTTATCCAGAGTTGCATAGATCCTTGGTACATTTATGCCCATGTCCTCCACTGTATCGGCATGCTGAATATTATGAACAATCCTCACTTTTTCATCTCTATGAGGACAATCCCGATACATGTGGTCTCCCCCACAAACCCAAAATTGAATGGGTGGTTGCCTTGGTATTTTACCCATTGTCTCTACCATTATGTGTTCTTTAAAGGCTAGTTGTCCTTGAGAATTATTTCTGAAGAATGGTGGTTTGGTCCCCTTCTTCCTTTGGTCCATCTTACTTTTCTTTTTGTCTTCCCACACATTTTGGAAATTTGGTCTTCCTCTATGCTGATCATAAATACATTTATCCCTCCTTATGGTTTCCTCCAGTGTCTTGGGATTATCATACTCAGTGTATCTTATCACTGATAAATGATGACATTCCACTCATGTACCTATGAATCTTAACTTGTTCATCCTTGATGAAATAAACATATTTCAACAACTCTAAAAACGTCCTTTGATACTCATCTATGGTCATACTCCCAAGCATGAGTTCAAAATACTCCTTAATTTTCTTATCATAGTATTATTTGGTTAAGTATTTTTTATTAAAACACCTTTTAAATTCTCTCCAAGTAACCTTCTTCTCATCAATGTGTTGTACTTGCAGAAACTGGTCCCACCACATTGATGCTTTTCCTTTGAGCTGATAGATGGAAATTCTTCCTTCTGCATGTGAGGAGTAGTTATGTGACTGGAAGTACTTCCTCATGCCCAACAACCAGGTCTCTGCATCCTCATCCTTCTTGTGTTCACCATCAAATGTAGGAGTATTGATCTTATTCATATATCCCTATAGCTCATCTACCCCATACCTCCTCTTATGCTTTCTGACAAGTGATGGACTTGAACTACTATGTACTCTCCTAAAACAATTCTTTGGTGACTCCTAGATTTTCTTGATTTTGTCTCCTTGTCCATTTTCTTCTCTATTATTTTGAAGCTCTACATCATTTTCTATAGAATCTTGATGGTCTCCACCACGTTCATGCTCTCCTCCTTGCCCTCTTTGTGCCCATTGGATTCCTTTCTTTCATTACCCATGCTGGCATATAACCCCCTCACTTTCTCTTCATGGTTGTAAGTCCTCTGTGCATATTCCATATTGTTGATCTTTGTACTGATCTTGTTTTGATATGAATTCTGTTACTCTGCAAAATGTGCAGGAAACAATATTTGTTAGACTAAATAATTTAACAAATTGATGAAAATTATGTACAATCCTGTTCCAATAATGCATCATAATTATTTATTCTGATTCCTTTTGAAATTAACTATCCATATTAATTTTCTAAGTGTCTATATAGACTCTTCTTTCCAATACCTTTCCAACGCTTGCTTCCTTTCTCAATTTTGAGTCTTGAGCATAAATTTATGGTCATTTAAATATTACCCAATAATTCCTTCTGCTCACCCCTCATCCAAGTGCAATTCTTAACTGTGGATAGACATTCGTGCACATTCCCATTTGTAGTTTTGGAAGAATAAAAATTGGGTTCCATCATAAACATATTCTAGATACTTTGGTGAATTTTTACCCCCATCTGAGCTCCAAGCTGTTAGATAGATCCTACCAAAGTTTCAGGCCAATCAATATTTTTGGCCATGAATGCTACAGGTACCTTCTAGGCCCTCTTAAAATTTTCAATGTGCCCATAATTTTAATTTGATTCCATTGCTGTTATCTATGGCTCAATATATTTCCATAAACTTATCTTGTGCCTCAATTTGATTCCGGAGTAGGAAGTTATGGCCCTCAGATGTTAACTGCGGCTTAAAATTTACTCTCCATTGTTTGGGTTGTAAATCCCTCATCCTAACTCCGTTTGAAGAATGGAATACACCGTTAAAAATATACTACCGAGCTCTTTCATTTGACATACAAAAAATTCACCCTAGGTGCATTGTTTTTGAGTAGCAAAAAACATTGTTTAGGGCCTAAAAATTCCCTACAAATTCAACACCTGGAAAAACACTAAAAATTTCCAGTAATTTTTAATAATTTCTGTGAAAGTTTAGTGACTTGTACTGACTCAAATGCCGACATGGCATCCTGAGTCCACCTGGAAATTTGGAGTGGTTCCTTGTTAGACTCCTACCACCACGGCCTTTCCCTTTCAACACTTACCTTCATGACATACACTACATATTTCAGGTCCCACAAGTCCTTGGCTGCCAACATGGTGCCATATCATTGGGTCGCAGGGACGGGATGGCCTCATCCCATGCCCATACTTTCAGACGCATGAAGTTTCCCATTATTTTAATCCAAAATTCATCGTGTAGAGGGTGTCAGTGATGATCAATGATCCACGTCGCATTGAGGGCCCTCGACCTGTGGTTAACGTAACCACCCCGGACCCCCCCACAATTAACGTGGGTTTGCCGTGTGTCCAAGTTTTGAGGTTCCGCCGAGTAGGAAGGCGTTGCCTCCATGGTGAAAACTCACATGAAACTTATGATAACATGCCATATTGTACCTATGCCACACCTACCACCTCTACCACACTTTCCACGTACCCTCCACGTAAGGCTCACGTCACGGTACACAAAAATTCCCAATTTTCCAATTTTGATGATTTTTCCAAAATTTCCAAAAACTCCTAAAATACATAATTTCATATTATTCTTCTTTGACCATCATTATAACTCTATAATTAATATTAATACAACCAATTCAATCCATGTATATATAAATGCGTTTGCTTCTTTTCAAATTTGACTCTTTCACTTCAAATTTACCATTATTTGGCTATAGGAAATTGGGGCTTTTGCCCAATTTCTTCCAATTTCACCATGGCTGCTTTGAAAATGTATAATTTCAACCAATTTCATCCAAATAAATTCCAATTCAACCTCCACAACAACAAATTTATTATGTGCACTACTGGTTGACATTCCTAGGTATGAATCTTATTCAAATTTATTCACAAATTGGGGGAATTTTTATAATTTCCGCCATTGTGGAACTGTAATTCAAATTTTGGCTATCTCCAGCCCCAAATATGTTCAATCTGCAATTAAAATTTGGGTATTTCCAATCGCTGGCTAAATCCCCTCAAATGCTTGTGAGATTTCCCAATTTCACTGCCGTAATTTCGGCAAACAAGTTGCAGACATACTTTTTCGACATTCCACCAAACAATGTGCCTGCATGATGTGTAAATTTCACTTATGAACTCTATTAATTGGCCCATCTAGACTCAGTGTTGAAAATTGGGCTCTGATCCCACATTATAGCATCCCCAACCACCGAATGGGCTATGCTACTTAAAATTTCGAACTCTGATACTAATTTAATTCATAAAAATACTCTAGAAATGCACATATTCATACAAAATAATAACATAAATATACATGCAACTTACACAGGAAAAACCCATGAAAATAATTGCATAAATATTAACACAACACATGAATTAACACACAATTAACACTTATCTTTGGTAAAAATAACACCAACTGCGTGCAGACCTTCCACATTCCTCCTAGCCTTAGACCACACTACTCAAAACTCTTAGGAGTGGGTCACCCCTGAGTTGGGGCTTAAACTCCAATTAGGAAAGAGAATCCTAACCCAAGATAAGGTATCCTAGATAGCATAAATCTCATACTCAGGTACAAACTCAAGCTAAAAACCTATAGTCCCTCGTTCCCCACATGTCTATCCCACCCTAGGAAGTGTGCCCCTTCTTTGCTCAACAATCCTTCGATTTCCCCACTTCCTTTATGGGGGTTCAACAACAGGCTTGACAAGAAGTATTAGAGCCCTGTAGCTACAACTTGGAACCTTGGGAATTAATTCCCAACAATTCTCTCACCTAGAGAGAATGCTCACGGGCATGACAACCTGCTTCTTCAATAGTCCATGGGCTTGACAACCCACCTCTTCCGCTCCAAATATTCCTAGGCATAGGTACAGGTACATGTACAGCCACAGGTACAAGTACAATAACCAATAGGGTACAAATGGTATCTCCGTGAGTGAAGGAATGAAGATAAAATGATAGGAAAATGAACTAATTCCAATCTATATGTATGCATGTTCCCAACTTGACACTTGTCATTTTGGGAACTACCTTGGGCCCACTTGACCCCCACTTGTCCCCATCCATATAACTTAGGATAAAATAAATATCCATACTTTATACTTTAAGGAATAAATTAATATAACATTCCTTTGAGCTTAATCCCCCTAGCTTATCCCCCTTTCCCTAAACTATTATCCCCCTTTCCCTATCTAGTGGATTTTATCCCCCCATACTCTTTTACATGGTTGGTCTACAACAGTGATGTGTTTTCATTAATATTTTCATGCGATTACATATTAAAATGATGGCTTACTGACCATTTTAGCATCCATCTCTCCATTCTGATAACCACACAGGCACTCTAGCCTCAAAATGTCATGGCTCACCGGCCTATGTGTTCATTTACATTTATATGTACAATTGGGGTTCGGCCTAGGGGTATTACAATATTTGTGTAATATGAAAGTCACATGATATTTTCTAGAAATAGAGTGATTCGATGACTCATATTCTCCTCGATCTTAACACCTATATTGATCTATGGCTTAGCACCCGATTGTTTCATGATCTCTATTTAAAGAGCATGGAGGGTTATTTTCTGATGATCGATTGTAAGACAATCTCCTATAAAATATTTTATTTTGCATTAATATATTGCCTCAAGTGGTCATGCTGGTTGGGGTTGCGTATTTTTTCCCACTTCAAGGGTTTTAACCATGTAAAAATATTGGTGTTATGATCTTTGATTTGGTTCTTAGAGAGGTTATTTTAGGTGTTCATCCTATGTGGGAATACCATGTTTTGTTGAACACCTTGGAGAATAAAAACACCCATTCGAGAGTTGGTAGGGTGGTCAACCAATAAGAAAATTATATATTTTACAAAGGATAATTGGAGATAATACTTAGAGAAATATTGGAACTGAAGAATCATCAAGGGATGATATTCTGTAGTCTTCTATAAATAACTATATTAGTCTGAAATTTGTAGAGATATTTACATTTATTTGGAAAATTTGGAATGGTATTTGTGGTTTGAATCTATAAAAAATTGCTAATATAATTATCATTTTTAAAAATAAATTAATACACTATTTAAAACCATCAACATATGCTTTAGGGTCAATATAATATTTGTATGAAGCCTCAATTCTATTGAGTACCCAAGGGAAAATCAAAAAGCAAATTTGTAATTATTTTTTGTACATAATAGAGGTGGTCATGCCCTATAGAAGCCACAATCATGGTTGGCCACTATTTTCTCTTATAAAACTTATGGCCACGACCTTTTGGTTTCCATTTTCCTTTAGGAAACCCATGGCTAAGTCTTGTAGGTACGGATTTGAGTTTTATAAGGAAAATGTCTTGGATGTTTTTGGTTGTTTTCTTTTTCCTCAGGAGGGAATAGTTGGACATGATTTGTAGTAATAATAACTTTATATAAACTATGTTTAAGAGATATTTTTTCTAATTTGAATGTATCTATTTTAATTTTGGAGAATTCATGTTGATTCCTAGCTAGTAGGTTGGTTACTTTGCATTGTTGAAACTTGAGTTTTATAAACAATAGTACATATAATTTGAACATTGAATTAATTGTAATCCTCCAATTGGAGAAAAGAAAATAAGAATTGTTATGGTTGCATGCATAGAGAACAAGCATTGTAAGAGGCTTGTGTGTGCATCAAAAGCATTGACTAAAGTGTGTTCTTGGATGATTATTATTAAGTATGTTGTGTAACTTTTGTTATTTATTATTTCAAGATGAATGACCAATATGGCAAATAGGGTCATGGTGAGCTGAAAGAGAGTTTTTTCAGCTGTTATAATGTTTATAATTTGAGGAAATTTTGTTATATTAAAAAGGGTATTGTTACCTTGAATATGGGATTGTTAGTTCCCTATTAAGAGAGATTATATATATATAAGCTACGTGTTTTGTATTAGGTTAACATCATGAGTAGGTGTTACATTTCTACAATAAAGATTATCATTAAACATACTCCCAACCTTGAAAAGTCGTGGATTTTAAAAAAAAATCACAACATAAGTTATAAATGATCTTTCATGTATATGTCATGAAATATCATACATCATATAATTCCATAACAAGAACATATCCTCTACAAATAATTTCAAAAAAACATCCATATCTCTAGAATGATGCTTTCTAGGCACAATAAGAGGCAATATCAAATTTTCTTTCTATACAACCATCCAAGGAGGGATGCTACAATTTATTAAAAGAATGGGCCAAATTGTATAGTTTGTAGACTAGAAAGATAACAAATCCACTTTGTCCATTGCTAAGACAAATATTATACTTCATCATTCATCTATAAATTTTTTGAGGCATGTTTTCAATGTGATTCATTGCCTCAAAAGATACAAAAATACATTCAAGCACTCATTATACTCTTCCTATGAATTTTTTTTCTTATATGACTATTTATCCCTCCCAGACAAAATAATGTTGAAACAAAATACTCTTTAGTATTAACATGTTCACAATCCCCTATATCATGCCAAAAATATATCATGTTTATAATATCATTATCACTTCTATCATCAACATTGTAAAAATGGATACCATATGAACTTAATACAATAAATAAAAATAAATTCAATAACTAATTTGAACAAGCACATAAAAATTTTTAACAAATAAATTTTTTAAAAGGCCTATCTTAACATTTCAATATTTCATTAATACAAATTTTCAATACAAATTCTTAAAGTTGAAAAGTTATACAATATCATTTTGTTTCCCTCTTCTTTTTTTTTCTTTCTCGTTGGGACCTTTAAGGGAAGACTAGCTACTTGTTTTTTTATCAAACATGTATAAGTCGTATAAGCCTATAAAAATTTATTCCACTTATCTCCAATAAGACTTAGCTACTTGTATGGATGAGACTTTGAGGAAGGGATGAATCTATGTGTGCTCTATAAGACCTATAGGGTTTTTAAAAATGGTATGAAGAAAAATTTCAACCCTAATAGGGTTTCTATTATGTTGTGAATGTTCCATTATTATTTATAGTAAATTCATAGTTAATGTTCCATTATTATTTATAGTAAATTTATTGAAGATAATCTACAAATACACCATTATTTATAGTAAATCCATAGAAGATCATCTACAAGTACACCACTAATTATTTATAATAAATCCATAGAAAATCATCTACATTTACCTTTGAATTTGTTACTCTACTAGACATATATCACATTTTTCTATAAATTTTGATGTTACCTCTTGAATATTGAAGTTTGTTGTGAATACATCTTTCAATTAATGTCCTTTAATGTTTGGTTTTAATATTATGAGAATGAATTATATCAAGATGAATAGTTAGGGAACTTTCACTGGTTTCTTGCAAATATCACACATAGGTTATAATATTATGAGGATGAACTATATCAAAATGAATAGCTAGGGAACTTTCACCGGTTTCTTGCAAATATCACACATAGAAAGAGTGCTAACATTATTGGTCATGAAAATATGTATCATAAATTCCTAAACTACATTCTTTATAATTTTATTAATTTTGTATTTAAGACTTCTAGTGCTAGTGTTAATGTTTAGAAAATCTTCCAGATATAGACATCTTTTTTACTTTTGACATTTCATACCAAACCAATTTGGTTCATCAATATGAAGGAATTGATTTGTGAAGAGACAAGTTGATTACATGTTTTTATTAATATGAAATTAATTCATTCATCATTATGAAGGAATTGAATTATGAAGAGACAATTTATTACATGTTTTTGTTAATATAAAATTAATTAAAATAATTATCTATAATTTTGGAAGTAAACATAGTAAATAAAAAGTTTAGTTTTATGTTTAGTTTAATATTATTTTTAAATTTAAACTTAATTTTAATTTAACTTTAATTTTAATTTTAATTATTATTTTTTAAACTTTAATTACAATTTTACTTAAAAAAATCACTTTCAATTAGAATTTTAGATTTATATTTGTAAGTAAGAATTTTAGATTTATATTTGTAAGTATGAATGCAAAGAATAACTTACAAATACTAAGTGTAATTTTTATTTATTTATTTTGTTAATCCAACAATTAATATTTATATGATTAGTACTTAGTAAAATGAAATTAATAATTTTTAAATATAAATTTAATTACATGAAATTATTTATAACTAAATTAAAATTAATATATGTAATTTTACCTTTATAATCAACAAATTTATAAATTTATAAATTCTAAATAAAAGGTAATTATTTATAACTAAATTAAAATTAAAATATGTAATTTTACCTTTATAATCAATAAATTTACAAATTTATAAATTCTAAATAAAAAGGTAATGTATAAATTATAAATACATATATTTTAAATTCTAAATAAAGGTAATTTATAAATTCTAAATATATATATTTTAAATGGTTTATATGAAATTACTTATAATTGGAGAAAAATAATAAATGTTATTAATTTCAATTATCATATAAGATTTGTAGTTTTAATTTAATTCTAATTTTAATTTAAAATACATAATTAAATAAATAAAAAATAGTAAAAATAATTAAATAAAATAATAATAATAATAATGATTTTTTCATTTGTAATTAAGATACAAAGAAGAAACAAAAGGTTTCTTTCAAACTCCTATGTGTGCCATAATGTTGGAATCTAATCTTTGTTCATCTTCCAGTGATCATCATGGTTTCTGTTATTACAATATTTTTCAATTTTAATAACTTCTATGAATTTTTGTATTGAGTAGTGATTAACATTAACTAAAACCTTGGAATACTCCATGCAAATTTGGTGCTTACTCTTGTCTGAATTCTTAACCCATGCAAATGTATGAACTTAGTGGTGATTACCATTAATTGCATGTTCTTTCACTCTAATTTTCATCAATACAAGGCTTTTCACATTAACAAGAAACCATGCAAACACCTTTTTGTTATGTTATATATTTGATGGAATACTTCATAAACCTCAAGGAATTCCTTCCTTGTCATAGTTAGGGGTTTAAAGGTTTTCATAACATTCTTCTTCTAAAGAACTTTAGCGATCCTATTAGTGGCCCCTAGATGCAGGTTTAGAAGTTTAACTTGGAGGTGTATTCATTTTATTCTTTATTGCAATGTTCTTTATTCATATTTTGAAATTCTTTCATATCTTGATGTTCTTTTTATCCATTATCCTTGAAAACCTTGAGAAGATCGAGTTTCTCCTCTTCTAAATGTTCATCATCATAGATCCTAAGGGCACTTGTTGCTAAAGTGACGATGACCCCTCATCTTTGCACTTGATGGTAATGGTAGATGGCATGAAAGTATTGCTCAATGTGAGACTTTTTCCTGAACAACCTATGTGCCAAGGATCCATTTGGCTTAGGATGTTGAAGCACTAGTAGAAGAGATGGTTGGAGTTGGATTTCAAATATGTAGATGATAAGCATAATAAGAATGAAAATTTAAATATGCATGTCATATTTAACCAAATATTATAAATATAATTAGTACGATTATGATCTTACATATTGTGTAGAGGATGAAATAATAGACCCTTTCAAGATCATACTATAGGAGGAGAAATTCCTTGATGTTGAACTAGAACTTTTCACAAGAAACAATACAAAGGAAACACTTATGAGTGGACATCAAAACTCTTATAATAAATAAATGCGATTTTTTCACAATTAGATATTTATGAAATTTAGAATATTTCTAGATCAACTTTCGAAGCTAGACTCTAAATCATTTGAAGAACAAGAAATCAATGAACCCATAATTATTTATAAATCTAGCAAGAATAGTGAAAACTAGTTAGATACAATAATAAAATAGGTTTATATGGGTGAGCATCTACAGTGCCAAGAGATTATGTTTATAAGCATTAACAAATGTTTTTATGTTAGGGATTGTAGGTGTTAAAGGTTAAAGTAATTAGGGGTGTTAGGGACTAGACATTAAGGCTTATGAGTAGGGGGAATCAAGGTTAAGGGTGAGGAATATATGGTTAGGGTTTGGGGATTAGGAGTTACATGTAATAGGGGATAATTTTTAGGGGTTATAAAGTTATGAGTTTTGGTGATATTTGTAGCTATGAGTTATAGTGTTGTGGGGATTCAAGATTTAGGATTAGGAGTTATGGAGGTTAGGTTTCAAAATTTTAGATTTTATAGTTTACGTCTTAGGGGTCATACATTTAGAGGTTTAAAAGCGGTATGTGTTATAAGGGTTATTGGTTAGGATTTATTGTTGTTATGAGTATGTGACATGTGTTTAAGTGAGGTTGACTCATAAGTGAGATAATAACATTAATAACTTGAGATTCTTGGCCCTATCAATGTCTATGAGGCTTTCTTATAACCAAGAGAATGATGGAAATGACTTGAGATCCTCCCCATCAATTTCTATGAGGCTTTCTCATAACTAGGATAATGATGACAATGACTTGGGATCCCTCCTATCGGTTTCTATTAGTCTTTCTCATAACGAGGATAATGACTTCAATGACTTATGTGTACAAGGGTATAGGGGTTATATAATTGTAGGGGTTAAGGGTGGAAATGGTTAGGTGTTACAGTGGTTATGGGTCAAAATGTATATGTAATACACCTTATGGTAGTTAGGGTTCTATGGGTTAGGGATTATAGTTATTTGGGGTTAATCTATAATAGGGGATATATATGGTAAGGTTTATACATATGTCAGGTATTATATAGGTTTTTGGTTAGGGGATAGAAGTTGGGTTTTCATGGGGATATTGTAAGGTGTATTAGAGGTTAAAAGATTATGCATTATAGGTGTTACTAGATAGGGTTACATGATTAGGGGTTATATGGAATAGTGGTTATAATGGTTATGGGTTATACATGATAGATTATGGGTAATAGGGGTGGTAAGACTAGATCAACTTTCGAAGCTAGACTCTAAATTAGATGAAGAACAAGAACTCAATGAACTCATAATTATTTACAAATACAACAAGAATATTGAAAAAGAGTTAAATAAAATAATAAAATGGGGTTATATGGGTGAGTGTTTACATTGCCAAGAGATCATAGTTATAATCATTAAATAATGTTTCTATGTTAAGGCTGGTGGGTGTTAAAGGTTAACATAATTAGGGGTGTTAGGGAATATACATTAAGGTGAGTTGGGGGAATCAAGGTCAAGGGTGAGGAATATATATTTTTTAGGGTTTGGGGATTATGAGTTACATGTAACAGGGGACAATTTTTAGGGGTTATGAAGTTATGCGTTTTGGGTGATAGTTGTAGATATGAGTTATAGTGTTGGAGGTATTTGATATTTAGGATTAGGATTTGTGGAGGTTAGGTTTCATAAATGTTATGGTTTATTCTTTACATCTTAGGGGTCATAGATGTTAAAGTTTAAAAGGGGTATGGGTTGTAAGGGTTATTAGTTAGGGTTTATAGTTGTTATGAGTATTTGAACATTAGTTTCAATGAGGTTGACTCATAAGTGAGATAATAACATTAATAACTTGAAATTATTTTCCCTATCGGTGTCTGCGAGGATTCTTCATAACCAAGATAATGATGGAAATGCCTTGAGATCATCTCCATCAATTTCTATAATTTTTTATCATAACAAAGAGAATGATGATGGTGACTTGGGATCCCACCTCTCTGTTTCTATCAGGTTTTCTCATAACTAGGATAACAACTTCAATGACTTATGTGTACGAGGGTCTATGGGTTAAGGGTGGAAATGGTTAGGTGTAACAATGGTTAAGGGCATAAATGTATATGTAATACAAGTTATGGTAGTTAGGGTTCTATGGGTCGAGGATTATAGTGATTTGTGGTTAATCTATAATAGGGGATATAAGTTATAAGGTTTGTACATATGTTAGGTATTATATAGGTTTTTGGTTAGGGGATAGAAGTTGGGGTTTCATGGGGATATTGGTAAGGTGTATTAGAGGTTAAAGGATTATGCATTATATGTGTTACTAGCTAAGGGTTATAATGGTTAGCGATTATAGGGACTAGGGGTTATAATAGTTATGGTTTATAAATGATAGGTTATGGGTGATAGGGGTAAAGAGATATGAATCATATGGATAAACAATTGTTATGTTTCATGGTTGAGTCTTGGTGGGTAGTGTTTAAGGGTAATGGGAGTTAAGAATGATATGTGTTTATAGGAATTACAAGATATAAAGGTTAATGGTTATAAGTGTTTAAGGTAGGGGTCATACAACAATAAAGGTTAAAGATTATTAATTTTTAAATGGTTAAGAGTTAGGGGTCAAGGGTTATGTTTTAGGAGTGTGGGATGAGAAGTTAAGGGTGATATAGGTTATGGATTTATACACTGTTAGGGGATATACTGGTTATTAGTTTTCATTATTATAAGGGTTAAGCTATAGTGGTTAGTGTTTATAATTGTTAGGGGGAAGAATTTATGGGTTGTATGGTTTTAGGTTTATATTAGTTGGGGTTAATGTGGGTTAAGGTTTACAAGGGTTATAGGTTAGGGGAAATATCAGTTAGGGATTAATTGTGATAGGGGTTAATGATTATATGATTTAGTGGTTGTAGTTGTTAATACTTGGGGATTTGTTATAATGGTAAAGAAGGAGGTCAAAAAATCATTTCTTTGTAAAATAAAAAACTTTAAACAAATATGTTCCTGAATTAAAACTGTGTTTTGGAGGTGGAACAATTTTTTTACAAGTGTGTTTTAATAAAGAATGACAATGTAAATCTCTATAGGTTATCATTCACCTCTAAGTGGGATATGGGTGCCATGACTAGGTTAGCTGTGAACCAAGAATGGGTTGTGACTTCCAACTGAGGTCAAGGGAGGAAAAATGGCCTTGTGCCCTAAATGAAGCCTCTCGAGCTCAAGTTCCATAAAACACCTACAAATGACAAATCATTCCCTCTCTTAGGGATATTTTGACTATTAGTGGTTTACTAAGGGACATTATGATGGATTTAGTAATATTAATGGCTCTTTAGGTATCAACATTGGTTAGGGAATGATATTAATAACTTCAAGCATTTATTAAAGCTTCTTGGGATTTATAATCCTAAAACATGCAACAAAACACCACATATGACCTTTCCATAGGACCTTTGGCCTTTGAGTGGGATATGGATACCATTAATTGGTTTTTGGTAGAAATAATGGGTATAGAGACATAAATCATTCTTAAAAAAATAAAACAAGAGCCTTACATAGAAAAAAAAATCTTCTGAACCAAAAGTGTTGTAAAAAAAAGGTCTCCAAACATGAAACATGCGCTCTATGTGTGGTCTTTCACCTCCAAGTGGTATTCTAGGCACCATTAGGTGATTTTGTGCAAAAGGGATGGGTCTATGGTCCTCAACTATGACAGGGATGAAAAAATAGGTCATGTTCCCTTAAAAGAAGGTTTTATTGCTAAATATTTTCTTTTGAAAGATGTTACAACGAGGAATATTTACATGGTTACTATTTTATGTAAAAATAACACATGCATGTTATTGTGAATTCAAATCAAAGTACCGTCAAATATTGTTAGCGTGATTGGATTTCGAGGGTTTCGTTCCGTAAGGAGGCCAAGGTTCGAAACTCGCGATAGTTGGGAGGAGACACCCAAAAAAGTCCATCTGTGTTAAGGGTTGGTGTGGCCCAGGATGGGTGTGATCCCTAGGTGATTTTGACAGCTTAGATACCCTTGATTTGCGGTTTCTTAGACCACAAGATAGTCCTGCAGGTAATATATACACTCGCAAAAAAAAATTGAAAAAAGTATGAAATTGACATAACATGAATTTATGCATTATATTTTAGAAGGAAATCAACATACCACTATTAGAATAAAGATGATTTTTCGAAGTTGTATAAATTTTCCATAAATAAAAGTTATATATTATAGAAAATAATTTGATTTCCTACTTTTCATCTTTTTAAACCATTCTAATAAGTTGTATATGTACCTCAAATAATTCCTTCTAGTAGATAAATTGTTGTATTTCTAGATTTCCATTACAACTAATGCATCATGAGAGAAAATCATTATCTTACACCATCCCACAAGTCCATTACTATATTGAACACACACATCTTCCATTTTTTAAAATATATTAATAAAAACTAAGACTTCATATCGCCAGTCATTTCATTTTACTAGTATGGTTATTCATCCTAGGATTGCACACTCTTCTATTTCCAATAGCCATAACATCTATGCCTACATAGATTTTTCCATGAGAATTATCTCCATATGAATTGATTTTGGATCATATTGCAAATGCTTTTCTCTACCTATGCAAATATTAATAGGACATATCGACTTATGGAAAAGTGTGCAAGAATAAGATCTCTTTACTTATCCCTTCTCGTCCACATAAAACTTTTTCACCTACAATAAAAACACCTCTATAATGAGAACTCTTTCCATGGACTATGATTATTTCAACACATTTATGATTAGTTCCGGTGTTTCTCTTGATTGGAGAATCACATCATAGTTATCTATCTCAATTTCCAACCTATGCACTAGTTTGAATGATTTCCTAGGTTGGAACATTGTATTTGTGGTAGCAACAACAATGTTATATAACACCGTACAATTATATTTTGACACAAAATCCAAAAAACCACATAGTTTTTCAATATTCCACATTTATCATTCCGCCTTGGTTGCATGGCCTTACTCGCATGCACAAGGTCAAGATGAAGGAATCCAACTTAAACCGAGAGCACAATTGGGACACTATCCAATTAAAAAATGGGAGGACAATGGGACACTTTTCAATTCAAAACGAGAGGAATGATATCACCATGGAAGGCGTATCCCTTGATAATAGTTCTCAACCTTGGAGGGCATATACCAACAACCCAAAATATAGCAGCACGTAGTCCAAGGTTATCCAAGTATTTCCAATTAATATCAATCRTCTTTGTATTATAAATATTAATGAGTGCCCATCACATGGTGGTAAATATGATTTCTTTATTTGTTTACAAAGAAATGTTTTGATTTCAGCGTACTTGTGCACATGCATAAATTATAATAAAATGTAAGTGTATACCTTATTATTTTAAGTGTAGAAATTTTGGTGAATCTTACTAGTTCTCAAAATTCCAACTATAAAATGTTTGATGATATTTTTGTAAAACTATTCAAATTTCTAGGGATTTTATACACTTTCTAGAAGATTTTGGTGATTTTTAGAGTAAAATACTTTTATCCTATAGAATTTTAGTGAATCATTTAGAAAAGAATTTAAATTGGTGAATCTCTTTTCGGAAAAAGACATGGATAATTATCCCATGGACAAAATTTAACCCCTAAAATTTTCCCCAGTTAGGCATTTCTTTTGCAATTGTATGACTAATTTTTCCGCCTCTCGACAACATACTTTTGAGTTTTTCCATTGTTGTACCATCTTACCCATATCAACTAACCATGATGGTTTTGTAATTCCTCGCATTATATATTTTGTTACCATTGTGAATATGTATCACTTTGCTACCCTATGACTATGAAGGAAACCAATGTCATATGGCTTGATTGAATATGTCCTTGAGAAGTGCATGAAAATGTTGACCTCCCCATTTGACTATTTTAGTGGTTAAATCATGAATACCATGTACATTTCCGTTAGAAAAATATTTAATTCCTGTCTCTATATGTTTTGAAATAACCTCTGTTTCTTTTTTCAAGAAATCCATGCTAGAATTTTCTGTATGACATGTGAAGGTTTCAATTGGATGTTCTTGTTTTTTTAGGAAAATCTTATATTTCCGTGCCCATTTTTTTTGTATCCATTCATTTAAAGTATCTCCTCATCTACACTAACACATCATATATTTTTCACATTGATTTTCATTCTTCATCATACCAACCGTTACATGGTCTATCACTCGGTTTTCTCTTGCAATATTAAAAGCATTCCTCTCACCTCTACTAAAAGTTTTGTTAAAATATTACTCATTTCTTTGAAATAGATGCTCAATTACTATAATTTTTGTTTCAATTTTAGTCACTATGTGAAAAGAAAACGATCCTATGACGGTATTATGGAAGTTCCTAATCCAAAAATTTATCATTTAGAAAATTGTTCTCTCATGTGATATCAAATAGTTGTTCGAATTGGCAAGTTGATATGGAAACATTTTTGCTAAAACTGACATTGAAATATTTTATTTATGGCCGACATTGAGTTTTTTTTAATTATTATCAATATTTTTTTTATATGCGACATGTCAACTCCTTGTTGAGAAGAGAAGGAATTACACATATCCATCATATTAGGCTATAGAAAGTGCCTCTAGGTTCAACAATTTTAAAATTGAGAGCACAAACACCTTAACAACCTTAACTAGCCTAGACAACACACAAACACCGTAACTAGCCTACACAACGCACAAACACCTTAACAAAATTAACTAGCCTACACAATGCACAAACACCATACCAATAAGCAATATCAATTTTTATGTTCTTATATTTTGTTATAAGATCACATAGAATATGGTGCCTCCAATAGATAAAATAAGAGATAAAGAGTTGAGAAAGGTTTACATGAGGAGCTATAGCTTAAGCAGAGATACTAAAACCCATGTCTACATAATGGGCATATAAGTTGAAGATAAAACCATTGTATGATGCATTAAGGATGATATAGATGCTTACACAGAAATTACTTTGTTGGAAACCCAACTCAAATCCTATCATGACAAATCACACACAGAAATCCCTTACTGTCACCTATGTCAAGTCGTCCTTTAGGAAAAATAACCATTGGTGAAGAATAAACAAATTATAAATAAGAAACCACTAGATGAGTCTAATGGTGATCCAAGTGGATATTAGTGGTCACCCACCTATTCCAACTGGCTCCTCTTGACAATTTTTAGTTCAACATGTTCTTCTGTAATTCTTTGTAATTGTGGGTTATACACTTCTGGGGCTGTTTGAAGCCCTACACAACTTCCAGGTGGATATTTTTGGCCACCCACCTAGCTTCCAGGCCGATATTGGTGTCCGCCCACCTAATCCAACTAGCTTATTTTGGAAGTTTTCATGTCAGTACATCTTTCTGTACTTCCAGGGTTGTTTTGGGGCCCTAAACAATGTTTTTTTGGCTTGCCAAAGTCAAACTATATAAAAAGTTAGAGTGTGACGACATAATGTGTATTTCTCGAAAAGACCTTTCCAACGGGCTATCACACGCCTAAAACAGAGGTTGTATGGAAAAGTTATGACCCCAGGAAGTTGAGGTACCAACTTACCCATCGAGGCCCACATAAATTTTGGCGTTTCATCTCCTAGGGTTAGGTTTTTGGAACTCGCCAACAAAGGATCCAACTTTATCAGGTTGTCAAGGTAGGGAAACTCGTACACCAAGGAAAGTGGCTCACCTGGAGCCAAATTCAACATAAATTTCCTCACTTGATGGGGGCACTCAATGCAATGGAGACCATTTCTTCCTAAGGGGGGAAGAATGATTCGGGTGGATATTGGTGGCCACCCACCTATTCCAACTCTCTCCTCTTGACAATTTTTAGTTCAACATGTTCTTCTGTAATTCTTTGTAATTGTGGGTTCTACACTTTCGGGGCTGTATGAATCCCTACACAGCTTCTAGGTGGATATTGGTGGCCTCCCACCTAATCCAATTGGCTTATTTTGGAAGTTTTCATGTTAGTACATCTTTCTGTACTTCTAGGGCTGTTTTGGGGCCCTAAACAATGTTTTTTTGGCTTTCCATAGTAAAATTGTAGACTGAGACAAAGTTTGACGACATAATGTGTAGTTCTCAAAAAGGCATTTCCAATGGGTTATCGTGTGCCTAAGGTTGTATGCAAAAGTTACGACCTCAGGAAGTTGAGGTACCAACTTACCCATCGAGGCCCACATAACTTTTGGCGTTTCATTTCCTAGGGTTAGGTTTTTGGATGTCTAGGGTTTTGGAGTTCATGAGTAATGTTAAAAAGGCCTCTGGAGACTCATTGCAATCATTCTGCTTAGACGGATGCACATAGAAACCACATCTCTTCTTAGAGATAACTACCACCATTTGAACAAGTTGTTTTCAATTTTGTAGCTTTACAGTTTCAACCTATTTTATTTATTCAATAGAAGTTATTGTTGATTGGATATTTGTTGTTGTTCTCTGCATCTCTATGTTATTATATTCAATCAGTTATTCATTTCGTTCCGCTCATAAATACTGATCAAATGGTTAGAAAAAAACTACTCTCTTAGTTGAAAGATCAAATTCTTCAATTTTGAATTGTATAGAAGAAGTATGAAGATTGAATTATTTCCATCCAATCCCATTCCCATCCTCAAATCTTAATTATGAGAAACTAGCTTCTTGTTGAAAGCTTATGTTAAACCTGCTATTATGCATATTGGTATAACTAGAAACTCTCAACAAGAAAATAAAGATACAAAAATAAGAGTAGTGTAAAATGTAAAGGAACTAATAATTTATAGTTGGAAATGACCTATTCTAATATCCATCCAAATGTTAGAGAATACTAAATCCATCCATGGCCAATAAACCTTACTTCATATAATATATGTGACTCACTATCGCAGTAAAACAACTATGTGTATAAAATATGTGTTTATTTGTAGAAAGTAATGTCCATAAACTCCATCTACTAAGTGAACAATCATTTAAGAGTTTAGATTATTAAAGAGGAAGAGCACATGTATTTAAAGTTTCCATCATTAATTGAACTCTTAGAGTGTATTATACAATTTGTTACATGGTCAATAACATTATTATATAGGTTTAACATTTTGTTATGTTGGGTTGTTGGGTGATTAGCATATCAAAATTATTAAGTCAATCCTACTATAGTCTTATGATGTTTCAATCCTACTATAGTCTTATGATGTTGTTACAATAGACACGATGCATGAATTTTAGTGATATAAATTGATTTAGTGGTAGGTGGATTAATGTTAATAATGGTGCATGTTTCAACAATTGTATAGTGTAGAATGTTCAATTCCATTGATTTCAGTACCAATACATTAATATTAGCAATGACACTATGTTGATTTCAATTGCATAATAAAAAACAATTTGATTTGTTAGATTTTAATGATGTATTACAAAATGATTTAGTGCATTCATTTTAGTGATGATACACTTCAAAAAGAACAAGTAACATACATTTAAGTCTATGAAGGTATCAATATGAATATGTTAAAGATGAGGATGAATGACATTTTATATTGAAATCAAACAACTTGAAATAAAATGCAATAATAGAATACAAAGATAAAATGATCTCAAATATAAAAATAAAATAAAATGTGAATATAATGTAAACCAATAAAATGAACATATATTGGAGTGAATATATATTATTAAAATAAATTATATCATAAAAGATGTTATTAAATTCAATTTTAATTTTGTAAAGAGTTGCCACAAGAAAGCTATCAAATCTCTTAGGGTGCAAATTTTTATCATATTTTTACCCTCTTTAAATAATCAATTCACCCAATAACAAGATCATCTTCTTAATTAATATGTGATTGAAAAACCAAATAAAACAAAACAAATATATAAAGATGCTTTTACAAAAACTTTAAAAATCAATTCACCTAATAATTACTATATTATTAAACAACCAAACAAAACAAATATATAATGATGTTTTTAAAAAAAAAAAATGATATTTTTGATAATAAAATATTATTAAGTTTATGTAAAAAACATACAATAAAAATATAATCAAACAATACAATACTTAAGTAAAAACATTCTCCCAAACCCAAAATTACATAAGAAATATAATCAAACATCACTCACAACAATACCTAAGGAAAAGCATTCTCCCCAACCCAAAATTACATAAGAAAAGCCACCTCTCAACCCAAAAGTATGAGAGTGTTTTGATACCCTCTTCCATATTATCATCTATTATTATATAATATTCACTCTATTTGTTATTTGATATAATATAAAGTACGTGGGGTCTAGGGTGCCAGTGGGGTTTCCGATCTGAACTGAAGCTAAGTAACCTGGTCGATGAGAATTTTGGATATTTGGGTTTTCATCTCCTTGTTCGAGATGTCAAAGCCGTCTCTGTATTTGTAGATGAGTCGGAGGCCTCTTGCAACGTTGAAGGCGAACTTCTTGAAACACAATGCCACTCTGTCATTCTTTACAAACTCCCAATTCATTTCCTTAACGGTAAGATCAAGGAGTCCAATGATATGATTTGAAGCCTCTTCCAGTGTACTTTCAGGGTTGTCTTTCACGTAACACTCTATACCTGAAGCTAACTCCCCACCAGCCTTCTTCGTCTGGATCACCCAAAAAAGAGTAATTAGTTTTGTTTGGCTTCAAGGGCTCTGAAAAGTATTAGTCATACGTTAAAATAATATACCTCAAAATCCTTTGAGTCGTCTACCAGTCTGGCCGTCAATTCTACAAGCTCGTGGATCTTGGATGGAGAGTGTATTTGCTCCAGAACGTCGTCAGGTAGAAGTTGCCCCATTAACAGAAGCGAATACAAATTTAATATACACATCCCAGAACTGGATATGCCATTCTTCAWGTACTCATCAAACGYAGGGACGTGTCGAGCTGYTATCCATTCCGCTTCTTGCAAATAAGCTTCAAGGTATCGTTCCCACTAAACAGGCAATCAGTCAAATATAAATACATTAGGAATGAATATCAACAGTGRTTTCGCTGCAARATGTTKAAGTTGTTTTTGTCTATCTTTATAAACACATACTGTTTTTCGTATGTAGGCTGACATATCCCGCTCTTGCGTTTTCGCAACTTCAGCAATCAATTCATTAGATGTGTTGAGGAAGAATTCGAATGTAATCTTTATGTAGTCTGGAAGGCGGTCTAGTAATGAAAGATCCCATCTGCAAATGCCATAAACAACAATAAGAAAATGAAAATAATGCAAACGCAAATTCTTCCAGACATGAATGATACTATTAAACCAGATAATGTGGATATAAAATGGGTGTGCTCAAGCTTAAATTATAACTTCAATTCATTAAAATACTCTGATTCCTGAACTTATATATATGATTTGAACATGCTCACAAACTATGAACCAGAGTTTTTATAATTTGAATGTAAATTCACCGTTTCATTCCCTCTGTGAAAATTTTGAGTTGCTCCAACGTTCCGTGAGTATCGTAGAGGTCATCTAGAATAGTCATCAGTGTCGCAATTTTTGCGAAGGCGATTCTGCTTGATGAAAACTCCGGCTCGAACGTGCTTATAACCCCCCAAAAGTAAAATTCCACGTGACGCTTGCGATAGAAATCCTGCTGCGCTATATCCGACTGTGTCCACCACCTATGCACATAATAGATGTGTCAGTGCAGAAGGGCCGAGCTCTAATTATGTTCCGAAATAGGCAAATATCAGTAAATCTTAATCTCAAATAGGGAAGCATCTGTCAATCTTAATCTAAATCTCTCGGAATGTCAAAGTACCACCTTGAGAGAATCTGCATCTCTTTCTGATGTGCGCATTGCAGAATATTGAAGTCCAATTTCGCCAACTCTAAAACTTTTTTGTTCATATTCGACCTGACAAATAGGCGGGAAAGAGATTATTAGGGCATTCGTAAAAATTCCTGGTTTAGTAAATAATCTGAATTCACATTATGCTATTCTAGTTAGGAAATATGACTGAATTCACATTATGCTATTTTAGTTAGGAAATATGAAAGGGTTAGAATTAAGTTTGCTAATCATTTGAATTTGGCAATTAGATGGTCACACAATAATTTTTTATTTATATTAAATAAATGTTAAAAAATAAATAGGTTAACTGAAACCCTAAAAAATGCAATAAAATTATGAAAATGAGATTTCATTCGTTAATTTAGAAACACCATTAAAAATATGCCAACATCTTCCATCAATAACCCTAAAATTAAAATTTATGGTTAAAAAATAATTAAATATACTTAGACGAGATAACAAAATAATTACTTAAGCCATAAATCGTTTTGTCCACATATTTCGATAAAGTTCCTTGCCTCCCATCTCGGCACACTGCAATGCCATGGAAACTCCAATGCATATTTCACCTGGAGAACAATAATCGATCTAATCAAGCTTTTGACGATGCCGACTGTACATTCATTGAAGAATACAGCACATAACGTAGTCATTTTTTCCTGAGACTTTGAAAAAGTATTTATCGCTTACCTCTCTCAAAAGGCTTTGATCGATGTCCGTTACTTTCGCTCCTATTAAAACTTGGTTTAGGTATTCTCTTGTGAATGCCTTTGCCTCGTCCATCACTTTTTCTCCTGGAAATGAAATTTCTGAAGCTCGAAATAATGTCAACATGCTTCTCAGTCGTTTATCTCCTTCTTCTTGTTTACCAGTGGAATTGCAGAAGAACTGCCCGTTTGCATCCTTGAAATTGTCGAAGACACCTGTTCAAGGCAATGAGGAAGACCTAATATATTGTGAAAATTACATTCAAGTCATCTCACTTCACGGTACTTTAAACAATATGGACAGTTATATACTATAGCTTCCCCAATAAAAAAATCAGCTACAGCTAGCTACCATAGCTACCACCTGAGGATACGTTATATCGATGGAGTCGAAGAGCCCGGAACCCTAAAGCTGTAGCGTTGAGATCTTTGTTGAAGGAATCTCTTGATCCCAATCCGATGCCTCTTTCGTTCCAACATCTGCTCATCATCATCACTGACGTTTTAACTTTTAATGATCACTAAATTACTAGCTATAAGCTAAAAGTGCATGCCATCAATGACTCCTATAAAAGCTCATAAATTAAATTCATGAAATTCAACCATATATTAACCTGTACACGTAATCCAAAGCTACTTTTATCTCGGGTTGAAAATGTCGATCAAGTCCGAGACATTCGATAGTGTCAACGATCTGAAGACGTTTGATTAAATCACGATCACTATCTTCTTTGCAGCCATCTTTCATCTCACTCGAAAGTAAAAGCTTGATCTCTCCAATTAGCGTTGTAGTGCGTTCATGATATACCGGTGCCTGATTTAACAACACAATGAACCAATTAACAAACAGGAGAGGCAAAGACCATTCGAGAGCCAGTCCCATTCATTGGGATCCAGTTTCATAATCCCTTTCCAACAGAGGTAGATAATTGGAGCATGCGCTTTTGCCAGTTTCAAAGTGCAAAAGTAAGAATTTGCACCTCTAGAAATTTGATCTTTCTGGGTGCTTAGTAAAACCAAAATTAAAATAGTTTCATGCTAGTTTGATAACACAATTAACTTATTAACAAACCAAAAAATGAAGAGCAAAGAAAACATAAAATCATGATATACAGGTGCCTGATTTGATAAGACAATGAACCAATTAACAAACATAAAAC
>JASDQU010735464.1:65585-91440 GCA_032191745.1 Picea mariana
ACCAATGACGATATGATGATGATGATGATGGAAATGACAATGATGATGTTGATGACAATAAGGACCGTGTCATTTGTGAATTAGGAGTGGTTAATTTCCTTCACACCTCTCACTATTTTAATTCCCATTAGGTTCCAAGACATGATGATAATACCATATTTAGTTCTCCCACCATTATGATTTTGAAAGACAAACTATGGAACCTAAACTACCCTTCGAAAACTTTCCTACCATTTCTAGCATATTACTTCCTTCTATCTTTGTTTTCTAGAGGAGATGAATGTTTGGTTTATTTTCTCTCATCATTTCTCTTAATGTTTCCTTATTTTCCACATTACCCATTCCTTTGTATTTCCAATACATAACCTCCATCATTTACTGGATTGCAATTTGGTACAATTTCCAAATGCATTTTCCATAGTTGGTAGAGAGGATAAATTGTGTCCCTAGTTGTTATTTTCTATCTCTTTTCATTATTAGTTTTGTGTCCAATTTTTTTTTGTGACTTTTCCATTTCTCCCTAATTCTCATCCTCTTGATAATGAACATTGATCCTTGAACAAAAAGAGTTGTTGTTGTCACCTAAAACGTCTGACTACCCAAAATTTTCCCTTTTACCTATGGGGTCCACCTCGGGCCAAATTTTGCAAATCAACTAAATAATATATTTGAATGTAGGAAGTGAATCACACATGTTTATTGAGGTCATTGATCATGTTGGAGATAAAAGAACCCAATTCAAAATTGCAAAAGTATGAAAAGTTGTTTTGTCCCATGATGCCGACCACTTGAGGTGAAATTGTGTTTTCAAGACAAATGATTAATTCAAGTCCAAAAAGTGGTTGACATGGGTTTTTCAAGGTCACTAGTCATATTGCGACTAACATGAACTGATTTGGAGTTGAAGAAGTATGAAAACACAACATTAAAAAAACTCCCACTAGGATACCAAGTTTCTCATTCTACTTTATAAAGTAAATGAGAAATGCATCAAAAGCTATTGTGCAAATTGTCTTTTGAAATTGCATTCCATGTGTTCTATATCCATAATTATATGGAATTAAAATCAAAGGTCTTATGCCCAACATATCCCTAGTTTTGTCCAAGGACCCATGGAAAAGGCATTTGTGGTCGAGTTCAAAAAGGGGTTTTATATGCTTAGAATTTTGGTCACTCTCATCATTTATAACTTATCATTTTTCACATTCTTTCACAATCATTTCTCCACATCCTTATCCCTACACATTCCCATTTATTTTCATTTCACATAATTCCTCTTTATTTCTCCACATCCCACATTCTTATGCATCCACCTTTCTCTTGTTATCCCTCCCTCTACATCCCTTCTTCTTTCTACATTCCCCTCTCCACACCTCCACATCCTTTTCCAACATGGAATGCAGAGATGTGAAGCACCTTGTTTTTACCTCTTTCCATTGAGCATCTGAAATTTAATCTTAACTTAAAACACCAATATTACAATGATTATGACATATTTTTAGTGATTTTTTTTGTTTGAGCTAATTATTCAAGATATTGCATTGGTGAAGTCAATTTATGTTTTAATGTTAACCACATAGTAATATCATCTATTTTTACACAGAGATAGGAGCAATTTAATTTATGTTTTAATGTTATCCACATAGTAATATTGTCTATTTTTACTCAGAGATAGGAGCAATTTCCATTTTGGAAACCCTCTTGTGGTCATAAATTCTTCATATAGACTCATATTTCAACATTTTTTTAAGGTTGTGTATTATTTTAGCACTACATATTGGTACAATTAGATTTTAGATTTGAGGTCATAATTTGTAGTTATTTTACATATAAGTATACTTTGGTCCCATTCTTGAGTTTTGTACTCTTAGTTTTTATAAAAAATATTTTGTGGGATTACCCCTAGTGATGTAATGGGGACCTAAGGAACCATTATATTTAATGATAGGATGGCGTACACAACCCCCTTCTCTCCTGGGGATTTTTCGACCTCTCGATCTTGGATCTTCAAAATCTCCAAACCGAACTGGTTCTTCGAGCCTTCAACAGACCCTGAGCAATCTATATGCTGACACAGGTCCCCCTGATGTCGCGTGTAAGTTTGAATTACTTAAAACTCCACTCTCTGATGCTTGGCGACACCGATTTGTGAGTACTAGTGTTGCGTAGACTCTTTCTCTTCTATGTGACCACAGGCTATGACCTTGGGCAAACCCTTCACCAATTCAGGCTTCGAAAATAATGTAATATCCCCCTTTGTTTCCTTTTGAAACATCTTCCTCCAAGCTCATGGGTCTCTACCATGTGTCTCCATGGATTTGACGGTCCAGCTTAAACTTCAGGTTTCACAACTTTGCGAAACTTCACTTACTTGACCCTTACTTCCTTCGAATCTATGATTCCTGGATTCTCTAATCCACTGCCACATGTCTCCTCACAACCAATGGTTAAGATTCACCTCGCGAGTTCGTGACTTTGATGATATCACCTTTCAATGATTCAAAGTGTCCCGAACTCCGACCTCCGAAATACCTCACGACTGACCTCCGTGCAACTCCTCCTAGATCTGACGGTCTGGAATGATTCCAATCCCTCTTGGACAGATCTTTTTTTACTGAATCAGGGAAACCTCAAAGGATTCCTTCCTTAGAATATTTCTCATCATTCTCCCTCTTGGGATTATTCTTTCTCGAACTATTGTCTTCTCAGAATACTCTTTTCGACACTTAGTCGAAATTCATCCTATGCACGCCTTACAACAGGTCCTCCTCTGAAATCTCGTCACTCTGTGGGAAATTTGAGCCACTCCTCTTGAGATTATAAGTTAGAAGACTTAGTCATGCACTCCTTCTAGGTAAACTTTCTTTAGGCTATCTCTCCAGGACTTTCTGAGCCAAAATAGACCCTGCCAATGCACACTTTGTGGATGCTATGCACTCCTTGCATGCATAAGGTTCATGTTATCTCTTTTGAGCTTATGAGTCCAACAAAATTCTGTCAACACACTCCCTGCAGACACTATGCACACTTTCACTTACTTTTAGAAGAGAATCAATTGAAAATTATTTAAAATATCATGGATTCATACATCTATCCACGTAAATGCATGCATAAATTCAAGAAAAAGAAATAACAAAGAATTGAAAATAGACAAAAATTCTACTATTCATTCATTCAGACAGATGCATCAACACCATACATTTGGGACAATGCTCCTATGTTGTATTCATTCATTTGAAATATACATATGTTCAAACACCGCTTCTCGGTAGCTCTTAGCTCTCTGCTACAATGGTGATAACTCTCAATAACTAGAGTGCCGACAACCTCTACTGGGAAACAATACAAATATTTATACAAGAGGGATGTTCAAGTTCTTCCCTCCAACATCTCTAAATCTATCCTATCGAATTAAAAGCTATCAACTACTTAGAATTTATTACAATAAATATTTGGGATAGACAGATCAGATCGAACACATTGAATCTGTACTGCACTCGGCTGCATTTAAAGAAAATAAATTCTTTGATGTCTTCATGAACCATCTAGCTCTACAACATTTAAGATGTTATTTAATTACAACTCCTTTTCAAAGATTTGCATGATACACATTTTTCAAAATTTAAATTTCTTCAAAGTGTGCACTACTGTGCCTAGCTTTCCTCCATTCGCGCTTCACTGGCGATGCTCCCACACCATACTCCTTTGGCTAAAAAATTCATGGACTCTTTTCCATGAGATCTTGTACCGAACTTCCATGCTTCTGGATTTCCACTTCGTTCACCCAACTGGAATCTTCTACTGGTCATCCTTTCCACTTTATCAAATATTGAAAATATGTTTTTCTTCTAGTCTTCTTACCAATTCATCGATCTACAATATGCTCCATCTGTGGTTTTTCTGCTACAAGCATCTTCTTTTTCCACTGGATCTCCTTCTGATCTTCAGATCCTTTGGTTCCATCTCCCCTGTAAGGATGCAGGTCCGCGATGTTGAATATGGGAGATATACCTACATCTTCTGACAACTCTATCTCATAAGAATTCTCGCCAAACTTTCTTAGGATTTTGCACGATCCTATCTTCTTCAACTTTAGTTTATTGTATGTTCCTCTTGGAAACCTATCCTTCCTAAGGTGTGCTAGTACTTGATCTCCAAATTCAAATTGAAGTTTCCTCCCGTGTTGATCAACTCTGCATTTATATTCACTGCTACTCTCTTTCAATTTCTCCTTGATCTGATTATGAGGTCACTGCATTTATGCAGTGAAGTCTTTGGCTCCAACGCTCCTAAATTTTCTCTACTCCAGATCTCTCAACTCTGACACTCCCCTCAGATTCACTCCATACACTATCTGAAATGGAATCTTTTCGATACTTCTGTTCACTGAATCATTATATGCAAACTTTGGCTGGGCTAGAATCTGATCTCACTGGCTATGGTGTTTAGTGACCAAACTCCTCAACAAATCTCCTAAAATTTGATTTACCACTTCAGTTTGTCCATCTGTTTGAGGGTGATATGTAGAACTAAAAGATAGTTATGTTCCCAACTTCTTCCACAATGTTCTCCAGAAATGACCAACAAATTTGGTATCCTTGTCTGAAACAATACTCCTGGGCAATCCATGGAGTCTTACAACTTCCTTGAAAAACAAATTAGCAACATGCGTTGCATCACTATTCTTATGGAATGGTATAAAGTGTGCCATCTTTGAAAATATTTCCACTACCACAAATATGGAATCACTACCTCTTTGTGTCCTTGGCAATCCCAACACAAAATCCATGCTTATTGCATCCCAAGGCCTCTATAGAATAGGCAATGGTTGATACAACCCAATATTCTACTTCTTCCCCTTCACATATTGGAAAATCTTACATTTGTTCACAAAACTTTTCACCTCTGCTCTCATACCTGGTAAATAATATGAACCATTCAATTGTGCAAACATTTTTCCATGGCCGAAATGTCCGGCTACACCTCCACTATGCTTTTCCTTCAACAAATTCTCCCTCATCGAACACTTTGGTATGCACAACTGACATCCTTTGAACAAAAACCCATTCTAAATCAGATGTTCGACCCACTTTCTTCTTTCTATGAGCACAGGATTCACACATGCTTCATATGCTTCCTTTAAACATGGATCATTAAGATACAATTCCTTAAGGTGGTCAAACCCCAAGGTCTTCACTTGAAATTCCTACAGAATTAGACATCTCCTTCTCAATGCATCAACAACCTTGTTAGAAGTACCATAAATATGTTTAATGACAAAAGTGAAATTTTTCATAAACTCTATCCACTTGACATGTCTCTAGTTTAACTTCTCTTGTTCGGTTATGAATTATGAAGCCTGATTATCGCTATACAAAACAAATTCCTTCAAAATGAGAAAGTTCCTCCATTTCTTCAAGGATTGAATTATGGCATAAAACTCTTTATCATATGTGGAGTATTTTATTTTGGCATCGTTCAACTGCTCACTAAAATACACAACAGGCCTATTATACTGGCTTAAGACTGCTCCAATTGCAACCCCACTCACATCACATCTCACCTGAAATGTCTTTCCGAAATCCGGTAATACCAGAATCAATTGTTCCATTATCTTCTCCTTCAATATGTTGAAACTCTTCTTAGCCTCTTCTATCCATTTGAAATACTTATGTCTTTTCTTCACTGTATCCATCATTTTTCCACCAATCTCACTAAAATTTCTGATGAAATTTTCGTAAAAACTTTCTAATCCATGGAAGCTTCTTACCTCAAATATACTCCTTGGTGTCTGCCATTCTCTGATTGATTTCACCTTCTCGGGATCCATCTTCAATTCATTCGAAGAGATAAAAAAACCCAAATAAATGAGCTCTGTCTTCATGAAAGAGGACTTCTTTAAATTGATCAATGACTTCTTCTGTTGTAACCTCTTTATTACTAATGTTAAGTTCCTCAGATAATCCTCTTCAGTTTTATTGAAGGCCAATATATCATCTAGATATATGATCACAAACTTGCCAAAAAAATATTTCAGCACTTCATTCATCAACCTCATAAAATTACTCGGGGCATTTGTTAATCGAAACGACATAACAATCCATTCATACAATCCCTCATTTGTTTTAAAGGCTACTTTCCACTCATCACCTTCTCTCATCCTTATCTAGTGATATCCACTTTTCAAACCTATTTTTGAAAAATAGTTTACTCCACTTAAACAATCCATCAAGTCATCCATCCTCGACAATGGAAATATGTACCTAATGGTGATCTTATTTATGGCCCTTCAGTCGGTACACATTCTCCATCCTCCATCCTTCTTTGGACTCAACATAGTTGGAACTGCACATGGACTCAAGTTTTCTCTAACCAAACCTTTTTCTAACAGATCCTGAACTTGTATTTTCACCTCCTCATTCTCTTGAGGTGTCAATCTGTACGTTGCTTTGTTTGACACGATTTCTCCTGGTATCAAGTCAATGTGATGGCTGATACTTCTAATAGGTGGTAATGAGCTTGGCAACTCATCCACTACTATGTCAACAAAATTTTCTAATAGCTCCCGAATTTCCTCAAGAAAATCCTCCATAGAAGTACTTATAAGGATAACTTTCGGCTTCCTCACTACAACAAACTGCATCTCCTATTCCTTCTTAACTTCACTCAGGAGTTCCTTCCTACTCATGAGAAGTATACTCTTGCCGGCTTCTTCCTTCACTTTCTTCTCTTCGATTGGAAACAACATGTATGTCACACCATTCTTCTCCAAGGTATAAGTATTTATTCTCCCATCGTGAATGAAATTCCTATCATATTTCCATGGTCTTCCCAACAAAACATGACATACATCCATGGGAATTACATCACATAGAATTTTTTCCCTATATCCTCCTATTTTAAATTCAACCATGCATTGTTTAGTGACTGTTACCTGATGACCCTTCTGCAACCATGAGACTTTATACGACATTGGATGTACGGTCATATCGAACTCCAACTTCTCCACCATCTCTGTGGATACTAAGTTATCAGTGCTCCCACTGTCAATTATCACCTTGCATACTCTGTCTTTAGTCTTGCAAGTTGTCCTAAACAAATTGTTCCTCTGCACCGGATTTTCAGCTTCTGACTCTGGCTTTAAGAGAACTTTCTTCATCATCAAAGATCTCCCATATTCTGTGCCTTCTGCCTCAACATCTCACTTATGTGCTTCCAAAATGTGAGCTTCACCTCCTTCTTTCTTCCTCTTGGGACATTCCCAAGACATGTGTCCTACCTTTCCACATGCATAACACTTTATCTCACCTCCTCTACCTCTTCATTTTCCTCTAGGAAAAGAGTTTCTACCACCACTCTGTCTTCCTCGGGAACTTCCTCCTCTCTCATAGTGACTATGTGGTTTCTCTGCCTCACCTTTGGGCTTCTGAGTCTTGTCATGGGCAATTCCTTTGCCTATGTTCAAGATTCTACCTCTATTTTGTTGACTCTGCTTCCTAGCCAAATTCTCCTATGCTTTCAGCGCAATCTGGTACACATCCTTTACTGCATTTATAGTCATCATGATGATTTCATCCTAGATTTCATATCTAAGGATGTTGATGTACCTGACAACTTTTTACTCATCTCTCTCTTTTTGTCCAGCCCTGATGTTCAGTCTATAGAAATCCTTTGTGTACTCCTTTACAGTCATTATTTTTTGTCTCAGGTTCTACAATCTCCTAAACAAATTTATTTGGTAGTCCTTGGGTATGAATTTTTATTTTAGTTTGGATACCGTCCGATCCCAACTCTTAATATTTTTTTTTCCTTTTCTTCTCTGTCAGCCTACAGTTCATCCCACCACAACGATGCATGTTCTTTCAACCCGATGACAACATGTTTTACCTTTTTCTCCTCATCGACATCTTCATAGTCGAAATACTTGTCCATTTCTCGTATCAAATCAAGCAATTCTTCGACGTCTAAATTACCTTCATACAATGGGATGTCTATCTTTTCTCTAGATCCCAACATAACAACCTCTTTCAACAAGTGCTCTTTTGCAGCATCCTCTGCTACAACTTCTTCAACTTCCACTTCTTCATTTTCTGCATCTGACATCTCCAACATCAGGTGCTCTCCTTTATGTTGTTTCCATGGAATCCAACCTTTCTCTAAGTTATCTCATCTCCCTTTCCATATATCTATTTGATATGGGAGACTCTACACGTCTTCGAGGAGGAATTGTGCTGATGTATTTGATACTACTCGAAGATATCAACCTACTTCTCTGTCCCCTTTACCTACAGAAGTCAATTCTGTATGAGCTCCGATACCATTCTGGCATACACAACCCCCTTCTCTCCTGGGGATTTTGGGACCTCCTGAACTTGGATCTTCAAACTCTCCAAACCAAACTGGTTCTTCGGGCCTTAAACATAACTTGAGAAATATATATGCTCACATAGGTCCCCTTGATGTTATGTGTAAGTTCAAATTAATTACAACTACGCTCTATGATGCTTGGTGACGCTAATTTGTGAGTACTATTATTGTGCTAGACTCTTTCTCTGTAATGTTACCACGAGCTATGACCTCAGGCCAACCCTTCACCACTTTGGGCTTCGACAATATTGCAATATCCCCCTCTGTTTCCTTCCGAAACAACTTCCTTCGAGCTCATGAGTCTCTGCCACATGTCTCCCTGGATCTGAAGGTCCAACTTAATCTTCAGGTTTCACAATTTCATGAATCTTCGCTTACTCCACCCTTACTTCCCCCAAATCTCTGATTCCCGGATTCTCTAATACACTGCCACATGTATCCTCCTAGCCAATGGTTAAGATTCACCTTGCAAGTTCGTGACTGCAGCGATATCACCTTTCAATGCTTCAAAGTGTCCTGAACTCTGACCTCCAAAATATCTCACGACTGACCTTCGTGCAACTCCTCCCAGATATGACGATCTAGAATGATTCCAATCCCTCTTGGATGGATATTTCTTTACTGAATCGAGGAAACCTCAAAGGATTCCTTCCTTAGAATATTTCTCTCTGTTCTCCCTCTTGAACTTATTCTTTCTCAAACTCTTGTCTTCTCATAATACTCTTTTCGACACTTAGTTGAAATTCAACATATGCAAGCCTTGCAATAGGTCCTCCTCTGAAATCTCGTCACTCTGTGGGAAATTTCAGCCACTTCTCCTGAGCTTTTGATTCAAAAGACTTGGTCACACACTCCTTGTGGGTAAAATTTATTCAAGCTATCTCTCCAGAAGTTTCTAAGTGAAAATAGACCTTGTCAATGCACACTTTGCGGATGCTATGCACTCCTTGCACGCATAAGGTTCACGTTATCTCTTTTGAGCTAAAAATTCTTTCAACACACTCCTTGCATATAATATGCACACTTTCACTTGCTTGTAGAAGATAATCAATTGAAACTTATTTAAAATATCACGGATTCATACATCTATCCATGTAAATGCATGCATAAATTCAAGAACAAGAAATAACAGAGAATTGAAAATAGACATAAATTCTACCATTCATTCATTCAGACAGATGAATCAACACCATACATTTGGGACAATGATCCTTTATTGTATTCATTCAACTGAAATATACATATGTTCAAACACTGCTTCTTGGTAGCTCTCAGCTCTCAACTACAATGGCAATAACTCTCAATAACTAGAGTTCCAACAACCTCTACTGGGAAACAATACAAGTATTTATACAATAGGGCTCTTTGATTTCTTCCCTCCAACGAATCTAAATCTATCCTATCAAATTAAAATCTATCGACTACTTAGAATTTATTACAATAAATATTTGGGACAGATAGATCAGATCAAACACATCGAATTTGTAGTGCACTTGACTACATTAAAATAAAATACATTCTCTGATGTCTTCATGAACCATATAGCTCTACAACACTTAAGATGTTCTTTAATAACAACTCCTTTCAAAAGATTTGCGTGATATGAATTTTTCAAAATTTAAATTTCTTCAAAGTGTGCACTAGTGTGCATAGCTATCCTCCATTTGTGCTTCACTAGTGATGCTCCTGCATCATAGGACATGTATGGTGGCCACTTAATTTAATGTGGGCTAGCTCCACTATGTCAAGTATTACTAATTAAGTCCCTCTAGGTAGTTAGCATTCAATGAAATATAGTTGGGTCATCAATGTAGGGGCCACCAATGGTTAGGTTTTTGGGAAAAATAGAAACCATTTACAGGGATAGACAACTATGTAATTGAGTGTAAAAGGATTATCATTGTATTGGAACATTGCTCGTTTAGAGGTTCCCCCTCAAAGGGGTAAGTGAACATTTATCTCCTTTGGGATTATAGATAAAAAGGTTCAATACTCTTGTTAGGTCTCATGTACTTTCTGCAATTTGGATCAACTTAAAGTATAAGGATTATAATAAGTGGTATTAGAGCACTTTATTGGGCCAAGGGAAAGCACGATTTTCTTCCTTTCTATATATTTTTCTATGGAAAGTTTTTCTCTTGGTCTATTAACCAAATCACAGTCACACAAGTGCCATTTAAAGTAGAATGGTGGTGCCATTTCTGGATTGGGGTTATAATAGATAATTTAAAAATTATCACAAGAGTTATAACCCGTTTTAGTTATAGTATCACATTTGTTTCTCTCTATCTAGGAACTAAATTGCACCCATACTAGGGCCATCAAAAGTAGAGGTGGTGGTGCATTTCTAAAATATTAAAAAATTTATAACCAATTTTAGTTGTAGCATCATAGTCATAATTTTCTCTTTGTCTAGAAATTGGATTCCCACTGCAACGATACCATTATAAATAGAGTTGGTACACCATTTCCTAATTGAGGTATTAATAGTGATTCTAAGAACTATTAAGGAAGATACAACCATTTTAAAATCATAACATACAAACCCTATCGAAACCACATGATGGAGAGGTAGTAAAAATTGTGGAACCATAAGATGGTGATGTTGAGAGAAAATTAAGAGAAGTACATTGAATGATGGAACCGTGGAAAAATATTAATGAGGAAATGGATAGTATTTCCATCAAAGTGGTATATATAATAGAAATGTTTTGTTGGTTTGATTTAGAGGTTTCTTTCCATGAATGGTATATAAAAATATTTTATTTATGTGAAGACAACTACTTTTAAATTCTCTTTGGTGAATCTAGTCCTCTATGTGAAGTGAAAATCATTGAGGAAATACATGATGAGGTTGTCATTAACTAGCATTGTGAAAAAAATCAACTAGCCATTGCAAGCCATGTGTGTTAGCAGGTGCACTGAGACAGTCAACAGTCGTCGCAATAACGACGATAACCACGACCAATTTAATAAAAAAATGAAAAAAATGCTTAACTTACTACATATTTTTCGACGAATGTAAGAAATGTGGAACAATTTTGTGGAAAAATCCTCCCAAATGTCGTAGTGTGAATATGAAGCCCTAATTTTAGGCTTGGAGGTAGCAAGAAAAATGAAAATTACCAAGTTGGTGGAATTTGGAGATTTAGAACTAGTGGTGTAGAAAACCAAGGGTTTCTACCAAACGAGACACCCCATAATGAGGTGATACATGAATCGGGTATGGGATTGATAATTTTTATGAAGCTTTCAACATTTTTGTTTTCTTAAGAGAATTTGATTAGCATGCTGAATCCTTAGCCGTGAGCAGCCAATACCTTCAAACCACCATCCATTCCCCAAGTTAAATATGAAATTGAGATGAGGTATAGACCATCCATCCTTGGAAACATCAAATACTAGAATTTTTTTGAAGATGAACAACAAATAAAAAAGTTCATGGAGAATTTGCAAATACTCACATTGATTTAGATGATGAAAAATATACTAAACAAATGATTGGATAAGTAACTTAAAAAATCCATGAATTCAATAGTTATATGGCCAAGCACAAAGTATTGCAACTCAACAATGTTTTTTTTCTAAAAGGGATGGTACCTTTGAAATAGTTGTTTGATATGAATGATGCACATTTTAAGACCACTGTCCTCTCCAAGAATGAAAACATTGAAGACTGTAATACATGGATTAAAAAAGGGGTGAAATCATGAATATGAGTGTCTATTTTCCTTGTTTTATGAGAAAAAAAAAACTATATTTTCACAAGTTCTTAAACTTCGTCATACAAAAGTATTTTTTTTATTTAGAATTTCACTTTATAGTAAAAACAAAACTTGTGAATACTTTTGTTAGCTTTCCAATGACTATTTTTCAATTTTTTTTTAATTAATATTTGATATGTCAATTTGACAATTGTTTACAAGTATGTTCCTTAAACATGAAAGAAATGATAAAGAAATTCTGAGTATTTGCAGGAGTCTACAACCTCCAAAGTTCAGGTAAGCTAAACAAAATTCTCTAGTTCTTGCAAATAGTCCCATTCGCTAGTTTTCGACCAAAAAACATTTCTTTCGGCTGAAAAACTAAATTCTAATGGAATCCGTTAAAATTAAACGGTTTCCTATCTTTTTCGGCTGAAAGATGGGTGAGTGAATTTCGTCGACCGGAAAAAATGAAAAGACATGTCATATCGTTTCATTTCGCGCCAAATCGTATAAATACGCTTTTGGCTGAAAACATTTAACACAATTCATCGCTTGTTTCATAGTTTTCTAGAGCACCTAAACAAAGTTTCAAATTGTATTTTTCGTTTTTGTTGAACAAGGTAATTGATGTTTGTTCAAGTTTTTATTGGAATACCAATTTATATATTGAAAGATAAATGTTGAGCATTTTTTCAAGGTGAAGCCTTTGTTGAACATAAAATTATTGATATTATTTTTTAATAATTTTTGTGACAATGACGTTTTTCTGAGACTATTCTAAAATGTTGATTTTGTTAAAAACTTTTACAGATAACTATACTCATGGGAAACAAAAGTTTGGGCAAGAGAAAATTTGATTGCACTCGATATGAAACTCACCATAACGATCAAAGGAAAGAGAATTATTGGAGAAATAAACGAGAATGTGCAAATATTGAAGAAAGAAACGATGATAATGTAAATAGGGATTTTCAACATGAAGAAGTCTAACCAGATATGCATGCACATATTGTCTATATTAAAAGTATAGAATTCAAATTTAAAATATTGTTTAATATAATTGATTGTAATTATGATTTGATGTTTTTCAAAAAACATAAATATATTTGTCTCATAACGTCGATGAAGACGTTGAAACCGAAATTGAAGCAGAAGATGAATCACCTATAGGTATGTACATAAATTTAGATAATATAAGATGAACACTTGTATATAGTTTAGTGAATTTATGTTCGGGTTTTGTTTTTTAATATAAACTTTAAATTGAAATATGCAAGAGAATCTATCAACATTGCTGATGAAATATTAGAAAATGTTGATATTGACAAATTTGGGAAGAAAGATGCTAAGCATTATATAAGATATCAAACTAAGAATATGTATAATACTTTTTTCAAAGATGAATCAGTAACAATACAAGATCAACTTTTACTTTGTCTAAGAAAGTCAAGAAAGTTAAAAGAAGCTACATCATTATTGGGTATTCAAAATTTGACAAAATATACAAAGGTGAAACAAAATGTCTTTGACAATATGACTAGTGTATTAAAAGATTTTGGAAAATCTCTAAAAAAAGATGTCAGTGTTGCACATAGAGTGATACAAATAACAGTTGTTTCATTTAGCAATATAAAATATCGTTTGACATGATACATGGAAAAAACGACGGGAACATCAAGAAAAACATTGTACAAACATAGAAAATTTCGATTGAAAATAGATGCAAATGATGAACTAGCTTGTTGGATAGTGATTTTTAGACAACCCTACAAAGATATACTTGTAGAAAATGTTAAAGAATTGTCCTATAATTGTTGGTTGACAAAATATCTTGTTTCACCACATACAAGGGATGTGTTGCGACAAAGAATAACATGAAAAAAATATGAAGAACATCCAAAACATATATTTCCAATGACTCAAATAGATTTGTTCAATAAGTTAAAAGAAGAGCACAAAGAATTTAAAATTTCCATCAATACATTTGTGCAACACAAACCACAATTTGTTAGATCCATCACTGTTCATGACACTTGTTGTTGTCGTTATCATGTGGAATTTGCATTATATTACGACAAGTTTCTTGATTTTGGTAAAACTTTATGGCCAAGCTCACCTCCTCCTTCCACATTCCGTGCTTTTATATCTGAAATTCTATGTGAAAGAGAAGGTGATGAATTATTTTACCAAAAAAAATGTGTTGGTGGAAAGAAATGTGATTGTTGTGGAAATATAAGTTTATTTCACTCAAATTATCCTATTGATATGAATGATCAATCATTTTCTAATATAATAATCAATTGGAAGAGATATGAATATATCAACAACACAAATCCACATTCTTCAAATGTTATTTCCGAAAGGATTGATTTGAAAGTAGATAAAATATGTGTGATAGATTTTTTGAAGAAGTTTGAGGAATAAATTTATAAATACACAAAGCATTCACATAGATCTCGATGGAAAGACCTACAATTCAAACAATCTCGTTAAGTGTTTCCACCAGGTACAATTTTGTCTGTAGTTGATTTTGCAGAGAATTACACATTCGTTGCACAAAAAGAAATACAGAGTGAATATTATCATTATGATCAAGTCACTATATTTTTCCACATTCTATATATACATGATCAATGGAGTCTTGATAACATAGAAAGAACCAACGACAATCAACATGTTATTAAATAATATTAATTTTCTATAAGTGATGATTGAGCACACGACACACATTATGTACAACATTGTTTTCATAATTTTTATAATTCATTGAAGGAATGCAGAATCAGATTCGATCGACATTGGATATGGTCATATGGGTGTGCAGGTTAGTTCAAATATTCGTGATCATTCTATTGGTTGTGTCGTCTTCATAAAAAATCAAACATTACACATTGTTGAAATTTTTTTGAGACTGGTCATGGAAAAGGAGAGCACAACGGTGCAGGGGCATGTGTAAAACAAGCACTTCGAAGGTATCAGATGAAACCTCATGCCGATTGATTTGAATCCGCTGATCAAGTTGTTTATTAAGCCCTAAATAATGGCTCATTACCCCTTAATCGGGGCATATTACATTACTGATTTTATTTTATTTATGTCGGCTTTAGTCCATTAAGTTGTATTTATACCTCCTAGTCTCCTATATATACCAAGGAGACATTTTCATTTGGAATCATATTGTAATTGTACATTTATGTGGGCATAAGGAGGTTTCGCCCTCGAATAGGATTATTATCTTAATTTCTCTCTTTTTGAAGGCGTTGAGTACTTATTCTGAGGTTTTTCTATGCTATACTTGGCCAACATGCCACCTAAAAGGGGAACTTCTACACCAAATAAGCCTCAAGAAAATCCTACATGGAATCTTGATGAAGGTGAAGAAATGCGTATGGACATAAATGATTTACAAAAGAATACAGTAAGAAAAGATGAACTACAAGAGACGATGGAGGGTTTAAAAGGGGAGATCATGGAAGGATTGAAAAATTTCCTAATAGAGAGGATACCTGAAAGTGAAAATATATCCCATGAAATTCATGATGAAGACATAAGGAAGGTGAATCAAGAATGGAGAAACTCCAACTTTGGGTCGAAGACCAAACACATTCCTAAGATTGATATGAGGAAGTTTGATGGAAAGGACCCAATCACATGGATACTTCAGATGGAGCAATTCTTTGATCTACATAATGTGCCACATACACAAAAGGTACAAATTGCTTCTTTATATTTAGAACCCAATCAATTTGTATGGTATCGATGGATTTGTTCTCTCAAATCACTCGTCACTTGGACAATTTTCATGGAAGAAATGATAGCACACTATGAGGATACAAGGATCAATACCTTCTTTAGCCAATTGATAAATCTCAAGCAAAAGGGTTCAGTTATAGAGCACATTGATAACTTCAAAAGATTGAATATAAAGGTAACAGATATTCCAGATGAGCACTTGATTGATGTATTCATAGGAACTTTAAAGGATAACATTCAACATGAGGTTCTCCTTTGGGAACCCAAATAATTGGAGAATGCATTTAAGGTGGCAAGAAATGTTGAAAGTAAAAATATGGCTATGGCTACTAGAAGGACCAATCCTAACAGCTATAGAGAGAATAATGCTCCTTCTTCTAAAACACCTCAATCTACAAGGTTGACACCTCAACAATTGGAGGAAAGAAAATAATTTTTTTTTTGCTTTAATTGTGACAGCAAGTACAGTAAGGGACATAAGTGTGGTGAGAAGAAATTATTCTACATAGATTGTGAAGAGGAAGAAGAAGAAGAACAAGAAAAAGAACCATCTCAAGATGAAAATGTAGAAGAAATTTCATCTGACAAGTTGACTCCCACGATATCATGTAATGCATTGGCTAGAATTAGCACTCCTCAAACCCTCAAGATCGAAGGATATATCAAAAATAAAAAGGTAATAGTCCTAATTGATTCTAGAAGTACTCATAATTTCATTCACTATAAATTAGCCAAAGATCTCAATTTCTTTGTATATCTAGCGCCAGAGTTTCAAGTAATGATTGCAGATGGAGGAACTATCAATTTCTCAAGAAAACACAATAAGATCAATCTTACTATGGGGGAATATGTAATGAATAGTCCAATGATTTCTATACCCATGCGTGGTGTTGATGTTGTACTAGGAATCCAATGGTTACAATCATTAGGAACGGTGGATTTTAATTTTCAAGAATTTTTCATGAAATTTTCATTAGAAGGAAAAGAAGTTGAGTTAAGAGGTATCACAGGGAAACCCGGTAAGGTGATAATCTCTAATGGCATCACAAAATTATTGAAAAAGGGGAATCAAGGTGTTATTGCACAACTATTCTCACTAGATGTTCAAACATATAAGCCATCTATTCCTCTAGATCTCTAAGGGATCATTGATAAGCATTCCAAAGTGTTTGAAGATATTCCCAAAGGTCTTCCACCCACTTGAAATCATGATCATGATATTCACCTAATTCCTGGGAGTGTTCCTCCTAACATCAGGCCATACAGATACCCTTATGCCCAGAAGAGTGAAATTGAGTGCATGGTTGAAGAAATGTTAGAGGATGGCATTATTAGACCTAGATAAAGTTCTTACTCTGCATTCATGGTAATGGTATTCAAGAAAGATGGCTTGTGGCGTATGTGTCCAGATTATAGAGATCTCAACAAGATCACTATTAAATATAAGTTTCCAATTCCCGTCATTGATGAATTGTTATATGAACTACATGGAGCAATATATTTCACAAAGTTGGATCTCCATTCAGGGTATAACCAGATTAGAGTGAAGGAAGAAGATATCCCCAAAACAACATTCCGAGCTCATGAAGGCCATTATGAATTTTTGGTCATGCCTTTTGGCCTTACAAATGCACCTTCCACATTCCAAGGGTTGATGAATTCCATTTTCAAGCCCTTCCTTCGAAAATTTGTGTAAGTATTTTTCGATGATATACTAATCTATAGCAAGTCTTGGGAGGATCATGTGTGACATGTTGACAATGTGCTACAACTACTAAGGAGAAACAACTATATGCCAAACCATCCAAATGTTTCTTTGGAGTGAAGGAGGTAGAGTATTTGGGTCATATTGTATCTCATGAAGGTGTCAAGGTAGACCCTAACAAGATTAAGGCCATGATGGACTAGACGATTTCCAAAACATTGAAGAAGCTTAGAGGATTTTTGGGTTTGACAGGTTACTACCACAAGTTTGTTCGACACTATGGAAGAATAGAAGCACCTTTAACGACACTAACTAAGAAGGATGCATTTTCATGGAATCCACAGGTGACTAAATATTTTGAACAACTTAAAGAGGTGATGTGCAAAGCTCCTGTCTTGACCACTCTAGACTTCACAAAAACCTTTATTATGGAATGTGATGCCTTGGGAAATGGAATTGGTGTTGTTCTAATGCAAGAAAGAAGGCCCCTAGCTTTTGAAAGTTGACCACTCAAGGGAAAGGACTTACACAAACCCATTTATGGGAAGGAAATGATGGAAATACTACATGCATTGAAGAAATGGGGCCCTTACCTAATAGGTAGACACTTCAAGGGAAAAACAAATCATGATAGTCTTAAATACTTCTTGGAACAAAGACTATCTTCAGAAGAACAACAAAAATGGGTAACCAAGATATTGGGTTATGATTTTGAAATCATCTATAAAAAAGGGAAGCAAAATGTTGTGGTAGATGCACTCTCAAGAAAGGATGAATATGTTGAGGCCTTTCTCTGTGCTATCTCAACCATCCAACCTGATTGGATAATAGAAGCAAGGGATGAATGGAAGAATGATGAAAAACTGTGGACTCTCATTCAAAGGTTGCAACAGGATTCCAATGCATTAGATACATTTACATGGAAAAATGATTCACTATGGTACAAAGATCACTTATATTTATGTAAGAAATCCCAACTCAAACAAAAGGTACTATTGGAATTGCACACCTCTCCAGTAGGAGGGCACTCGGGATTTTTGAAAACCTACCATAGGGTCAAGAAGGATTTTTTTGGGATGGCCTTAAAACTGATGTTCAAAGGTTTGTGGCAAATATTTTTTTTTTGCCAACAAAATAAGGTGGAAACAATTAATACCCCAGGTATTTTACAACCATTAGCCATCCCAAGTCAGCGCTGGGAGGAGGTTTCCATGGATTTCATCACAGGGTTACCAAAGTCTAAAGGAAAGAGTGTGATCATGGTGATTGTTAATAGACTGACCAAGTATGCACACTTTTGTGCACACTCTCATCCCTTCAAAGCCAATACACTTGCCACTGCATTCATGGAGACAGTTCAAAAGCTACATGGCAGCCCAAATATTATTGTCAGTGATAGAGATCCCATCTTCACTGGACATTTTTGGAAAGAATTGTTTTCTTGTTTCGGTACTCAATTGTCTCATAGCTCATCCTATCATCCTCAATCTGATGGAAAAACCGAGATAGTGAACAAATTTCTGGAAGGCTACCTTTGTTGCTTTGTCTTTGATAAACAAACAAAAAGGTTCAAATGGTTACCCTTGGCAAAATGGTGGTATAACACTTCCTTTCATATTGCAACAAAAATGACACCATTTATGGCACTCTATGGATACCACCCTCCTTCCATCACTTCTTTTCTAAAATAAAAATATAAGGGTCAAGCAGTGGAAGATCACATCGAGCATAAAAAACAAGTTCTCCAAATATTAAAGGACAACCTAACCATGGCACAAAATCACATGTATAACCATACAAATAGATGTCCCTCAAGCAAGCTAAGAAAGATAATAAATTATCACCAAAGCACTCTGACCCTTATAAGGTGTTGCAAAATATTGGTACTATGGCATACAAATTGGATTTTCCTACATATTTGCGAGTACACTCAGTTTTCCATTTTTCATGCTTAAAGAAGGTTATAGGTGACAAGATCCCAATTCAAACTATATTTCCAGAACTTGACGAGGAAGGAAAAATCATATTGGGGCCTGAAGCCATCACACACACAAGAATTCGCCAGCTGAGGAATATATCCATTTTAGAGTATCTCATTAAATGGAGGAAACTACCGGCTGAAGATTCCACTTGGGAATATGAGTCTTTTATAAAGAAGCATCCAAAGTTACTCAAGCGTTGCAGGCAATACTTGTCTCAAGGGGAGGGGCATTTTAAGCCCTAAATAATGGCTCATTACCCCTTAATTGGGGCATATTACATTAGTAATGTTATTTTATTTATGTCGGATTTAGTCCATTAAGTTGTAATTATACCTCCTAGTCTCCTATATATATACCAAGGAGACATTTTCATTTGGAATCATCTTGTAATTGTACATTTATGTGGGCATAAGGAGGTTGCCCCCTCGAAGAGGCTTATTATCTGAATTTCTCTCTTTTTCAAGGTGTTGAAAATAATCCGTCAAGGGATGTGCAAATGTGTGTCTATATATACATGTTACACATGTACACATGATATTTTTATTCACTTGTTCAAATTTATATTCAATCTTCAATCATTTTCTTGAGAGATTTCAAGTTAACAAGTTCTTGTCTTGTGCAAGTTTTTTTGGTATGTTGGAATCCAAGATGTAAAAAGATCAATCCCATATGAATCCAGTACAATACATGGGACAGAAAAAAGGCATTCAGTTAAAACAAAACGCTACCAAAATGTGTTTGAATTTGATAGAAGAAATGAGTCTTGTTTTTGTTCAGTTTGCATAGAGGACACATAATTCATAGAGATTTGAAAAAACAAAAATGTAGAATATGTAAAAGCTTGGAGACATACCAAACTTAATATAAAAGGGAAAATTCCACTTGCAATCTCAAAGAAGATGGAATCAAATGAAACTATAGTGTTAGTTGATGGCGATAGAGTTTCTAATCTTGTTAGAGAAGGTAATTTTTATGTTTAAATTTTTTCAAATAACTTGTAGATGTACTTGTGTGATAATCAAACATGAACTATTTATTGTCTAATATATCAAATTATTTGCAGGAGATGTCCTTTTCCGTGGTTGCACCTGTAGACAACATTGAAAATGTGAAATATTATTTGATGTGATGCACAAAACAAAAGATCAGGTTATTAGAAGATTTTGATGATAATGATTTTATATATGAAAGATGATCCATTGTATTGAAAGGATATTTTTTTCAAGAAACCCATCAAACTGATACTCATGTTCACTTTCAAGACTACCAGTTAGATGCCATAAGTTGTCAATATTGTCATTTGGTATGTGCAGTGCTCATAAAGTTAATAGAAGTTCAATCAAGAAAAAAAAGAGATAGAAAATGGAAAATGTCCAAAGGTGATCATGAATGAATAATTGAAGATGGAATACCATTACTGTTTCTTTAAACAAGTGACATGTACATTCTAGGATTTTATATTTTGCATTGAAAGTACACGTATTTATGAATATCTAGGATTCTAGAATCATTTCCAGTTTAGTTTACTTTCATGGTCCATTCAATTAAGAAAAGTTGTATTTTTGATGAATTATAAAGTTTACCTAGCCTTATTTACAATTTCTAGGAAGACCGTATAGATTGTATCTAGGGAACCTAAATTGACCTATACTTTGGATGATTATGCTTTAATCCTACAAATTATCCAAATCGTATACAAAAATCCTTTAATACATGTAACCGATTTACTACATATAAGATTTGAGTTCATTATTTGCAATTTGATTGTTCAATGATTTTTCATATGAAGAGGATAACTTCATATCAAAACTAGGACCCATTTCCATGTCATTATAAGGGACTACTGATGGCTTAGAAAAACTTTAAATATATATTAAAGTGTATGATTAACATATTAAATTCGAGTAATATTAAAAAAACCTGGGAGTGGGTAAAATGAGATGAGTGCGCTTTGCAACTAGGGTTTCATGCATTCACGAACCCCTCGTCCTCCTCGCTGAACACTCCTACATCCACCTGACTCTCTCTGCACCAAGGCTCTGACGGGTCTAGCAAAATGTCTGTTGAAGGGGGGAGGAAGCCCCCTCTTATCGAAACATTACAACGAATGACCCGCAGAATGTCCGCGCGCACAGACCATCTTTCGAACCTCCTCAACACCTGCGAGATTAGTACATGCAAGACAAAATGCAAGGAGGTACAGGCATGAACATGGATGCAGAGTCCTTGCATCCAAAAGCTGCTCGAGCCTGGATACCGTATACCGCAGGCCCCAACGACACCATGATACACCATAAAAAGAAACCGAATAGGAGAACACACCTAGTTCATGAGGGACCACGCCCTCATAGGAAAATTCCTAGGCCTTTGGTCCTCGGTAAGAGACCTAGCTTGCTAGATTAAATCCTGGTAGAACCCCAAGGTAGAATACGAGCTCCATCTGATCTCCAAGGGTTTCTTCATAGTCATATTATACAATCTGGAGGACAAAGACAGGGTATTTGAAGGGGGCCCCTACTTCTACAACTCGGCGGGACTCTATCTGAGATTCTGGAATGAATGATTCTTCCCAGATAAAGAGAACTTTGCATATGCCCTGGTATGGATCTGTCTCTACTCCCTACCCCAATATTTTTGGCTTGAAGAAATCTTATCAGGCATAGGTAACACTCTAGGTAAACATGTTAAATCTTCAGAAGACACTAAGCATAGGAAGTACACCTCCTATGCCAGAATATGTGTCTACATGGACATATCTAAGGCCCTCCTAGGCATGATTACCCTCGAGTATCAAGATGAGGAGTGGGAACAAACTATATATTACGAACATATACCTTTCATATGCAAAAAGTGCCATGAGCATGGGCATCTCTTCAGAGATTGCCGCCTCAACGCCCCCTCCAAGCCAACTGAAGAAGAGAAGCCAAAGGATGGATTCATGTAGGTTCAGAAACATAGGAAGAAGACATAGAACAAAACAACAACCAACAATAACAGGAAAAATCCCAATACTAATTCATTTGCTGCTTTGACTAATCTAACAGAGGCAGAGGAGGTGGAAAACCCCTTAACACATCGGAGGCTGAAGAAATTAGTGGCAAGGAAAAATTAACACCTCAGGGAGCTCCTAACCAACATACCCTGTGCCACCCTTCTCTTCCTTTAGACTCAGGCAGAGAAATTGAAAAGGACGAAGACACAATAATGGAAATGAATGAACATGACCTAGCAGGAGTAGATCAGGACAGACTGGAAGAATATCTAAATAAGAAATACCTGTAAACCATACCAGAAGATCAACTAAGGAAATTCCACAAGGTATTTCTAGACTCGTTAGAAGGAGAAACCTCAAGACTAGGAATAAAAGGAGGCCCAAACCCATATCCAAAGAGAAACACAAAAGAATGCAAAAGGAGAGGCAAGAAAACGGTGCAATAGCTCATCAAGGAGGTGGGTAATTATATGATCAAATCAGGACAGATACAAAATCTCTCGGAGAGATCCTTCTCCCACCCACCCAACTGTTAAATCATGAAAGTCAACACATTGAACATCAGGGGTCTCAATGGAATATCCAAGCAAAGGACCCTCTGAAACTGCATAAAAATGGAAGACCCAGACATCCTTCTCCTTTAGGAGACAAAATGCGTAGGACAAATCGCGGAAGCAATCTTTAGAAAATGTTGGCGCAACTGCAACTCCTACCACACAATCTTGAAAGGAGTATTAGGAGGCCTTTCCATCCTCTGAAACATAAACTCCATTATTCAAAATCAAGGCCTCTTGACCCCGGGCACACTCACAACCCACTATCAAGCAATAGGTTTGGAAAAAGATGGATGGATTACCAATGCCTATGGACCATGGACCATCCCGAAAAAAGAAGTCTTCCTTCAACAATTAGCTTATCTTATCTCCTTAGCCCACAATCAAAGGTGGATCATGGGCGATGACATCAACATGATCCTCACTCTGGAGGAAAAAAGGGTGGACAAGAAAATATTGGAACAAGATAGCATAAGATTCCAAGAACTTCCGGAACAACACAAATTGGTAGACATCAGAATGGAAATGGAACCTTCACTTGGATGAACAAGCACACGGGACCCCAATAGATCGCCTGCAGACTTGACCATTTTCTTCTCTCTGAGACCCTCCTCCTGGAAGGCCCTCTAATAGAGTCCAATATCCTCCCAAAAGAGGGCTCGGACCACTGGCCTTTTCAGCTGTGGGTGGATACCATGGCTTCCCCCAAGCTCAAACCCTTCAGGTTTAAAAATTTATGGCTCTCCTATCCCGACTTCCATAAGATGGCTCTTCTTTGGTGGAACGCGATAGAGATTCGATAGGAAACCAAAATGTATTTCTTTCATCAAAAGATCAAATACTTCAAGAAACAAGTGCGACAGTGGAACAAAGAAGTCTTCAAAAACATCTTCCAAGAGAGAAAATTATTGGAACAAAAACTAGAATCCCTTCAACAGCAAGCCATCTAAAAAAGATACACCCAAACTCAACAACAGGAGGAACATAGCACCAGAAAACAATTGGAAGAAAGGCTACAATAGGAATAAATCCTCTGGAGACAAAAATCCAGGGTTCAATGGCTGAAAGAGGGGGAAAAAAACACACAGTTTTTCCACCGATCAATGATCCACAGGCGTTTCATCAATCACATAACCAAACTAGAAAACGCCTAAGGCACAACCTTTCTCTCTCATCTGGACATTACAAAGGAGCTCACTGATTACTTCCTTGACCTCCTCTCAGAACCTTGGGCGGACCGCGCAGAGGCTATTGGGAAAGTAACAACCAATATTCTGACCCTCATCATGCAGGAACATAATGAAGCCCTCATGACCCCCATAATCCAAGATGAGGTGGACCAGGACATACAGAAGCTACCCATAGGCAAGGCACCTAGTTTGGATGGATTCACCATGGATTTTTTCCACACTTGTTGGCCCATGCCAAGGGATGAGGTCTGAAAACTAGTGGAGGAATCACGCAGTGCTGGAAAAGTCCTCCCAACCCTCAACGCCACCTTTCTCACCCTGATACCCAAGGAAGAGAGAGTCACAAATCCAAAAAAATTTAGGCCCATAACACTCTGCAATGTAATCTACACAATTATCTCCAAAGTGATAGCTCTCAGACTCAAGCCAATCCTCCCCTTCATCATCTCAAAGGAGCAGTCGGGCTATGTAGAAGGAAGACAAATAATGGATAGCGTCATTCTGGTCCATGAGGTTATTCATTCACTCAAAAGTGCACGAACACCAGGTATGCTTCTCAAACTTGATATCTCCAAATATTTTGACAAATTAAGCTAGCACTACATAAGAGAAACTCTAGCGGTGTTTGGTTTCAGTGCCAACTAGATTGACTAGATCATGAACCTCATCACCTCCACCTTCTTCTCCATCCTAGTTAACAGATCCCCTTCCCAACCTTTTTCCCCCTCGTGAGGCATAAGACAAGGGGATCCTCTCTCCCCTTTTCTCTTTGTAATAATGGATGAAGGCCTAGGATGATAAATAAAAGCCTCCATAGGAAATGGTTCTCTGCAAGGCCTCCCCCTCCATGGGCTCCAACCTACAGCCTCACATAGCCAATTTGTCGATGACACCATGCTCATGAGTACCCCCATGACATAAGAAGCCAATAAAACTCAGTTCCATCCTCTTCAACTTCAATGACACCACTGGAACCTCCTTCAACCTAACAAAATCACATATTTTCTTCTTCAATACTCCCTAGGTTGTCCTGCAACACATCTACCAGCTCCTCTCCATTCCGATATGCACCCTCCCGACTCAATACTTAGGCCTTCCCTTGTCAGACTCGACAGCCCACAACCTTTCTTGGGACTCTCTCCTGCTCTCCATTTCCAACAGACTCAGTAGCTAGACCTTTTGGTCCCTCAACCTCCCAGCTAGAATCACCCTCCTCAAATCCATCCTCCAAGCCATACCAACCTATATTTTCTCCGCTCTAGAAGCCCCACAATCAATCATGAAAAGAATTAGAAATTTGCAGAGAAAATTTCTATGACATGGCCACAATCTAGATAAAAAATGGGCTCTAGTCAGCTGGGACAAAGTGTGTAAACCCAAATCCCAGGGAGGCCTTGGTCTACGGGACCCTGGAAAACTCAAAAACCCTGGAAGACCAAGGAAGTATGACAGCTCTCCAAACATAGACATCTCAAATTCAGATTTCATTGCATTAGCAAACCATTGAACAGAGGAGTGATTAGTACAGCCAAAAGTAATATCATCAACATAAACTAGCACAACTAGTAAATCAGCACCTTCAGATTTGGTATACAAATTGCTATC
>JASDQU010735464.1:91540-126229 GCA_032191745.1 Picea mariana
GTCTGTGTTTGCATTTGTGTTGCAGCATGTTTCAGCATCTGTTCTTCATAAACAATCGATTGCCATCAATGACAACCTTGATTATCTGCGCCTTGATCATCTGCGTCATCTCTGTTGTAGCCATATTTCCAATCCCATATGGAATGTAGTCTGGAAGTCCAAATTCTGGCCAAAACTCTTAACTTTTCTCTGGATCCTCATTCAGAACAAAATCCTAACCTGGGATAATCTCTAGAAAATATGATTCACAGGATCTTCGATATGTCACCTCTGTAACCAACATGAAGAGAACATGGAACACCTCTTAAACAACTGCACCATCAATACTGTCATCTGGGACCATGCTGCTCAGCTCCTAAGAAGAACTTATAGAGATCAAGGCAGCATCATAAACACAATCAGAAACTGGGGAACATGACCTTATAGAAGCCAATTGCTAAACAAACTCTGGCAGCTCCTACGAGGCTTCATAGTGTGGCAACTCTGGAAAGAAAGAAACAAGAGGGTCTTTCACTCCCAACCCTCCACCTTGGAAACCATCTGGTCCACCATCCACTTGAACCTTCAAGAAACCCTTTAGCTCCACCCTTGGACCAAAGAAGATAGACCAACTGACTCTGTAGAACTCCTGATCCTCAACTCTTGGGGCCTCACACCACCCTCCACCCTCTCTCCGCCCACCCCTTCCCCCCTTCCACCTTGGTGATCAACCCCTTGATTTGGTCCCCTCCCCCTTCCTGTTTCTGCAAAATTAACTTCAACGAAGCTTCGAAAGGCAACCCACGCCCCTCCGGTGTGGGGGTTTTCATTAGGGATCACTTTGACATAATACACAGTATGACCACTGAAAATCTGGGCTATGATACCAACAACTCTGCATAGATATGGGGCATGATAAATATTTTTCTTGAGAGATAAATATTCCTGCATAATTCTGATTTACTTGTAAACCAAGAAAATATGACAGTTCTCCTATCATGGACATCTCAAATTCTATTTGCATAGAGTTAGAAAACCACTAGACAGATGATTCATTAGTACAACCAAAAATAATATCATCTACATAAACCAAAATAACTAGTAAATTATCACCTTCAGACTTAATGTAGAGGTTGCTGTCAACAATACCTTTCTTGAACCCTTTGTCTTGTAAAACTTTGTCCAGTCTATAATACTAAGCTCGTGGTGCTTGTTTCAGTCCATATAAGGGATTCTTCAGATTGCAAACATAATTAGGATTATCTGTCAATGAGAATCCTTCAGGTTGATCCATATATACTTCTTCCTCTAGATCTCCATTAAGAAATGCTGACTTAACATCCATCTGATAAAATTTAAAGTTCTTATGACATGAATAAGCAAGAAACATTCTAATGGCTTCCAATCTTTCCACTGGTGCAAAAGTTTCATCAAAGTCCTGACCTTCAACTTGTGCATACCCTTTACAGACCAATCTGGCTTTATTTCTAACAACTTGTCATTTTTCATTCATTTTATTCTTGAACACCCATTTGGAACCTATTACATTCTTATCTTCATGTATAGGAACAAGTTCCCAAGTATTGTTCTTCTCAATCTGATCAAGCTCTTCATTCATTGCTCTAACCCAATCATCATGTTGGCTGGCTTCATCAAAATTTTTAGGTTCAGGCATAGATAAAAAAGCAACATGAGATTGTTCTGAGTGTTTAATCAATTTCCTTCTTGTCCGAACTCCTTTATTTATATCTCCAATTATCTGATTTTCATGATGATTCTTTCTAACAATTCTGAGAGGTGATTTTGCTTCTTTCTGCTGATTTCTATTGACTCGACTCTTCATATCTTCATCTGATTCATATTCTTCCCTTTCTGATCCTTGGACCTTTTTATCTTCATCTTCAACTATATCTTTTGTGCTTGGTTCAACACTGCTTACATTTCTGACCGGGATTTCTTCATCAACTTTTATGTCTATACAATCAACCAGTTTATGTAGTCTCTTATTGTAACATCCGTACCCTTTACTATTTGTAGCATAACCCAAGAAGATACCTTCATTAGCCCTATCATCATATTTGTCAATATTTTCATCATTGTTCTTGATATAACATTTACTCCCAAAGACTTTAAAATGCTTGATTGAAGCAGATATTCCAAACCATAGTTCATAAGGAGTCTTGTCACTATGTGGCCTAAGATGAGCTTTGTTAAGGATATGAACAACTGTATGAATTGCTTCTACCCAATATGTCTTAGGTATGTTCCTTTCATTCATCATTGATCTTTCCATTTGCTGTACTGATCTATTCTGCCTCTCAACAACTCCATTTTGCTGTGGAGTCCTTGGAATTGTGTGCTCTCCTTTGATCCCATTTTTATCATAGAACTCTTTGAAGTTCCATGAACTAAACTCTCCTCCTCTATCAAACCTTACTGCCTTTAATCTTTTTCCTATTTGATTCTTAGTCAGAGACTTAAACACTTTGAATTTTTCAAATGCTTCAGATTTTTCCTTCAAAAAGGCAACCCATGTTAGTCTAGAATAATCATCAATAATCAACATAAAATAATTTTCTTTTCCTGTACCTTCTTTCCTTGATGGTCCACATAAATCCATATGTACTAACTGGAGAGGTTTTTCTGTTGAAGGAATTTTTTTAGATTTGAACTGAGTGCGAGTAAGCTTTCCTATATGACAGGGTTTACAAATAGAGTCGTATGGGTTTGATATCTTCGGAAGATCTTTTACTGCCCCATTGTTTCTAAGCTTGATTATATGATCAAAATTTAGGTGTCCAAGTCTCCTATGCCACAAAGAACTTTCATCATATTTTCTTTAGTGGAATTCTTCTGTTTCTTCTTTTAACACATAAACATTGTTTTCTGTTCTTATCCCTTTTGCAACTAGCTATCCTGAATTCACATATTTTATTCTACAGTCTTTAGAGGTAAAAACGACTTCACATCCTCGGTCACATACTTGACTGACACTAAGAAGATTATTTTTCAGACCTTCTACAAACAACACATATTGAGCTTTCCCTTTTCCATTACTCAAACTTACCATTCCTTTACCTTCTATTTTTCCTGGTGCATCATTTCCAAAAGTTACATTCCCTGATTTGCTTTCACTTAGAGTTAGAAACTTAATTTTGTCTCCATTCATATGTTTGGAACATCCATTGTCAATATACTAGGGAATCTTTTGTCTTTGGGCTGATAACACTAGTCCACACTTGTCATCTTTTTTCTTCTTCCAAACCTTGACATTTTTAGCAGTGGGGATCAAATCTGGCTTGTAATTCCTTAAGCGGGAGTCTGCAACTTTATGTCCATAATTATGGAAGTTGTAAGATTCTGGTTCACTGAATAACAAATCATAACGATTGTTATGCTCATAGCTGTTGTTGTGTTTCACCTGTGTACTTCTCCCAGTGATCACATGATTTATAGTCTGTGATTGTTTGTTGCTTGGCTGTCTCAATCTTTGTAGAGGCAGATAATTATTCCTTGAAAAACTTGATTGCTCATATCTAAATCTTAAATAACATTTTATAGCTTTGTGACCAAAATTAGAGCAGAAAAAACAATAACCATAGAAAAAAACTTTGTACCTTGAAAAATTCTGTCTTCTTTGAGGAGGTCAATTTATTTCATGCCGATAATCTCTTTGATCTACAGATTCAGTTCTGGTACTTTTTCTTTCATTCCTTCTTGGTGGTTGATTTTCTTTTTTTGTTTCTGTAGAGTGACTGTTGTCAATGTTTGAGGATTTGAAAAACTTGATAGGTTCTGTATTACTTGGATAATCACCACTCGATCCTTCTTCATACCCCAATCCAGCTTCAAATTTGGGTTTCTTTGCTGATTTAGAATGGAAGTTAATCCTTATGAGGCTTTAATACTTGGCAGATTTTGGTGATACAATCCCTTAAACTTCTCCATTTCTTTTCTGGTTTTTACTATCTCTTCTTCTAAGGCTTCACACCTCGCTTTCTTCTTTGACAACTGTTGTTTCAGTATGTCTTCTATTATCTTTTCCTCTTTTAATTCCACTTTCAACAGGGCAAAGTCTTCATCAGGATGTTTACTGTCTTTCTCAAACTGTATCAGCAATTGTTTTTGCTTTATGTTCTTAATTTTGAGTTTGTCAATATCTTCTAGTGCACTGATCAGTTCTCCTTCCATATCAACCACAAATTATTCATCATTATCATCACTACCTGTTCTTTTATTATCATAATCCTCTTTGTCCATAAGCATGAAGTCATTTACCTTATCTTCACAGGAAGAGTCATTATCGGTGTGTTCTGAGGAATTGTCATTATTTGCACACAAACTTTTCTTCTTACTATATTTCTTGAATTTGTACTTCTTTTCATGATCAGAGTTCTGGTCCTTTTTCTGATGGGGACACTTAGATGCAAAATGACCTATCTTACCACAGTTAAAGCATTTGAAGGGAAACTTACCTTGATATTTTCTTGATCCTTTCTTTAACCTTCTCACAAATTTTGCCTTAATATCATCTAATTCTGAATCAGTATTCTTGTCTTCTTTAAACGATGCTTCTCTAGTAAATGGATTTATCTTTTCTAATTCTCATTTCATATGAAGTTAAAGTTCCTATAAGTTGATCAATGGACAGAGTTTTAAGATCATTTAGTTCTTCTATTGCAGAGACTTTTGCATTAAATTTATCAAGCAGAAATCTTAAAATCTTCTGAACTAAGAGTGATTCTTCAAACTTCTCACCAAGACCCTTCATGGAATTCACAAGTTCTTCAACTCTTAAAAAATACTTGCTAACTGTTTCATCTTCATTCATCTTTAGTTGTTTAAAATTCAACCTAAATGTTTGAAGTTTGGCATCTTTTAGTTTCTCATTTCCTTCATAGCTTCTAATAAGTTTATCCCACATTTCTTTGGCAGCTTGAAAATGCATCACCTTTACAAACTCGGCTTCTGCAAGTCCATTCAACATAACATTCATTCCCTTAGAATTAAAGATAAATTCTAACTTATCATCCTTGGAAGCTATCACAACAGGCTTTATGTATCCAGTCTCTACTACATCCCAAACATCAACACCTAAGGCCATTATGTATGTTCTCATTCTAACCTTCCAAAAGGCAAAATTTGTTCCATCAAACGGAGGAGGCTTACTGGCTGAAGTCCCTTCATGACTTGTCATGTTTAAGCTTATAGATCTACCTTTAAATAAAAGGAACTCACTTTGATACCAATTATTGAAATTACCAAGACAACTGAGAGGGGGGGTGAATCAGTTGTTACTGCACTTAAACAATTTTAATTCAATTAAACCATTTTTAATATTTCTCCAAGTGACCATCAATATTATACTACACATGGACAACATAACTAATGAGCATCACTCACACATAAGATATACACAAAGACATATTTTCACGAGGAAACCCATAAAGGGAGAAAACCTCTTCTTCTTCGAAATGATAGGTAGTCTTTTAAGTTCTGTACATCATCTATAATTGAGCACCAACTCAATGTGAGGCTACTACTTCTGTTTTACAAGATTTAACTTGTTTGAGAGTACCAAATCTCTGGTTTCTCTAGCACCCACTAGAAGGAAGAAAAAACTCCCTAAGTGTTCCAACACCAACTGGATGGAAGCACCAACTTCCAGTCACACATGCACCAACCTTTATAACAAAGAACGACTGTTCTCCCTTGCACCACCCTTCCACCTTAGTTTTTCTGGATGCAACCATATGGAAGCTACAACTCCTTGTGTTCAAGCCTCCACTTGAACCTCTAAGGACAAAAGTTCTCCCTAGCACTACCATACCTCCCTAATTTTAAATAAATGATTGAATAACCAACAACACAGATAAATCAATTCTTACCACTTCTTCTCTGTTCTATAAATTTGGTCTGCTTCTTACTGTTCTGCAATTCTTTTCTTCCTCTGTCTGTTCTACAATTTTTCTCTTCTTCAAGATGTTCTGCAATTCTTCTTTTGCTTTTGTCTATTCCTCATCTGTTACTCATCTTTGAGTTTTATCTCACACTGCGCATACTATAATTTTCCCTTTCTTATAGTTCAACTCATTTTTCATTCAGAACGACCAACCATGCACAACCGTCTCATTTCTTCTTTTATTCACACAAGCCTCAGCAACTGAATCGCCAACCGATCAAGAATCATGAATCAGTTTTTCTAACTGAATCATAACTGATCAATTAACTGTGAGGTGAAATAGTAGCCCTCCAATCATATTCGAATTCACCTGCACCATTGGATTACAAGAAACAAAATGTCTTTTTCATTTCATATTTCAGAAATTCACGATTTCGCATGTCACGAATTCCTGTTGCGAAGCATCTCGACTCTCCAAGTCGCGATCCCCTAAATGGATCTAGATCAACGGTCCAAAAAACTTCACAATCTGATCCCTTCTTTTCCTAATCGAATGACTGACACAATTTCGGTGTTTTTCCTTTCGAGTATTCAAGACTCACAATAGTCCCTTTCGACATTTCGCAGTTTCACATGTCGCAAATTCCTGAAACTCCATGTCGCAATATCGCATTTCAACATTTCACGATTTCAAAAATTCTTGTGATGAGATATCTTGACGCTCCATGTCGCAATCCCCAAAACTCCAAAACTCCATGTCGCGATCCCCGAAACTCCATTTCACAATTTCGCATTTTGACATTTTGCAATTTCTATGGTGAAGTGTTTCGACACTCCAACTCTCGGTAACCGAAACCTACACCAAAATGTGTTTTTCTCATTTTAGCATTTTGGCATTCCTGTGGTGAAGTGTTTCTACACTCCAACTCCCAGTATCCAGAACTCCAAAATGGAGTTATTTCTTGGTTTGCGAAACTCTTTGTTGATGTGCCTGTTTCAGGATTTCAGCGTTTCGTATTTCGCGACTTCGGGACTCCTGTGATGAAGAGTCTCAACTCTTGACTCCTCTAACTCCTGGTATCTAGAACTCCGAAATGGAGTTATTTCCTTTTCTGCGAAACTCTTTGTTGATGTGTCTGTTTCAAGATTTCGATGTTTCGCATTTTGCGACTTCGGGACTCCTGTGATGAAGAGTCTCGACTCTTGACTCCTCCAACTTCTAGTATCCAAAACTCCGAAATGGAGTTATTTCCCGGTCTGCGAAACTCTTTGTTGATGTTCCTATTTTCGGATTTTGGCATTTTTTATTTCGCGACTTCGGGACTCTTGTGATAAAGAGTCTTGACTCTTGGTTCTTGGAGTTTACGGTTCTGATCTTGCCATGCAATCATTGTTGCGCTGCTGGTCTTGCCACTTTCTCTTGTTCATCAACGTCGGGCTGATCTTGCCATCAATGAAAAATAAATACTCTGCCTTCTGTCTACCTGTAATAAATATGTCAACAAAGTCATCTTAAAAAGTATCAATTTTAATTATGAAATTGTGAATTTTGATTCCAAAAGTGTTGATATTATATTAATTTGTTAAATTTTTGCATTTAGATTTCAATATCTTGAAGCAAATTGAAATAAAAATGTGTATGATGAACAAGTAACAAGTTACTTATATTATACACATTAAACATAGTTTTCACTGAGTTTGATTGAAAAAAACTTTAGTAGAAAATGAATTTGATTTTGTGGCCTGATAACAAAAAAATAAAAATAAGAGGTCATATACTAAGGCTTGATTTGTTCCATTTAGATTTTCATAATTTTAATTGAATTAATGGTAGGTGTCATATTAATGGAATTAGTGAATACTTCCAATGTGCATAGGATTGATAATTTCCATCAACCATTTTCTACCCTTTTCGATACAAAACCAATTTATATCAATATAAATTTTAATGAAAATCGCTTACCTATATTAAAGTATATTTTAATTTTACATATCAAAATAGGTTATAAATCATATTTTTATTTTAATTTTTATTTCAATGTACATATTTTTATTTCACATTTTCTTGAATAAATGTATTGAAAGCTCGAAAAGAAACCAAAGACTAACATAACCATTTTAGTGTTGGACTGTGATAATGAATACTTCCATTAATGGTAGGTGTCATATGAATGAAATTAGTGAATACTTCCAATGTGCATAGGATTGATAATTTCCAGATCAACCATTTTCTACCATTTTCGATACATAAAAAATTATATCAATATAAATTTTAATGAAAATCACATACTTAAATTATAGTATATTTTAATTTTACATTCTAAATCATGTTTTTATTTCAATTTTTATTACAAAGTACACATTTTCTTGAATAAATATATTGAAAGCTCAAAAAGAAACCAAAGACTAACATAACTAGTTTAGTGTTGGACTGTCATTTCATTGTGAAATTTCATAAGAAACTATAAAATTTGATGACTTGTTTTGACTATTTTCAACCATATTTTCAAATCAAACAAAATTTAAATTATAAGTTAGAAACTATAATTTGATAACTACCCAGATCTCCCATCACTACACAATGAGATCCACAAAGAATCAACTCTACTTCACATAGTACAATGATGTTTATAAATAAAATGAAATAAAACATTTTTAATTTCAGCACAGTATCATAAAACATAAATTAACCTTTTTTTTTTGTAAATAAAGTAGGATCCTTATATTAATAATTTCTTATTAAAGTCTTCTGGTATAAAAAAATTACATCTGTAAGGGTAAACAATGAGACAGTGGTTGCATTGCCCAGATGAGAAACCAATGCTGCCACTTGTCCAAACAGTTCACAATTGCAGAAAAAAAGAAACTAAGGTGCCTCGCAGGGCTAGCGCCAAGAGAAGTAATCCGTCTAAAGACATCAAAAAAACAAGAATCAAAATTAACCATATGGAGCTTGAGCCTGGCTTCTATTCCATCTTAGGATCATGTGCAATGTCCAGGGATGAAGTCCCTATTTCTAGAGTGGTGTGAAGGAGAGTGCAGATAAGAATCTCTGAACGCTCCTCATGATGCTCACAAAGTTCATCTCTGATAAAAAACTACTTCATGTCACGCTTGAATTCAAATAATGAGTTTTGGATGTTATCCAAAGAATTATGTAGATCCGTAAACCCATTACACCGAGCACATGAAGGCTATGGCCAAGGATAAATCAGGGGAAGAAGAAGAGGTGAAGTGTGGGGGGAGGCAGAAGAAGTGTGGGGGGAGGCAGAATAAGTGAGGGTGACAATCAGGATAGGGAGAGCAGGCAGAGAAGGCAAGAAGGAGGGAGGATGGTGTATGGATGATGCTTCTGGGTTGAGCTTAGGTGCGAAGCTGAGTGAATCACCCATGTTGTCAAACCACTCCACTCTCTAGGCCCACGAGGAGGAAAAATGAGGGAGATACATGGTGGAGGAATGAGAGGCATGAGTTGCAGGTAGAGGCAAGTCTAGAGTGTTTTACCGTCCTTGCCCCTGCGAGCTATACCAAGCAGCCCCTCTCTTGGATTTTCCCATTTTCCTTGGCATCAAGAAGATGCCATTAAAACATAAATTATCCTTTCACCATAAAACATAAATTATCCTTTCACCATAAACCCTAAAAATTCAAATTATAATCTATTGACTAAATTATAAGCTATTGAATATTTATTAATGAATAAACAATATATTTCACCATCATAAACAATATAAGAGAAATCAAAGATGAAACAATAAACAATATATTCCACCATCATAAACAACATAAGAGAAATCAAATATGAGACAATAGATAGTTACAACACCAAATACATAGGTTCCACATCCATTTATGGATGATGATGCAAGAGCATCTCCCACGACAAGCGAGCCAGCGCGGAATGCAAGTGGACAGTTGGATAAGCCAGCACAAATTTTGGAAAACACCTTGAAACTGTTGCGCGAACATTAATGAGAGATTTAATGAAGCGCGCTTGTAAATGTAATCGAGACCTTGAGCGGATCGCTCTCGTACTTTAGTAGATAGATGACATTTAATATAGTTAATGCAGGTAGATAGGATTTTAATTCTAGACTAGACAGTTTAAAAAGAAAGAGGGAAAATGGATATAGACACCCTCATTGTGCATTGTAACATTAGGCAGGAATAGTATAAGTAGGAAGAGCATCGAAGAGAAGAAGAGAGAGCTGTCGAAGAACACCCATGTACAGATCTTGAATTAATAGAAGAAATTGATTCAGATTCATGGTTTTGTGTTATTCTCTGGGTATGTGTGTTGAATGATGTGCTCATGAGTGTTTATTTCCTGTTATGCATTTTCTTTATTTCTGTGTATGTGATTTCATGATTGATTTTGAAATCTGAGAGGGAGAATAAATGAGTTTCAATTGTTTCTCTATCTGAGTGAGGATTCCTGCAAGGAGTGCAGTTGAAGTTGTCCGCAAGGAGTGCGTTGATGGAGGCTCAGATAGTTTAACTCTTGTTCTCGTTCATCCAGAAGTGAAATTGGGTTACTGGAGCCATGCAAGGAGTGCGCAGGCTAAGGGAGAGTCTCATTTGTGAATCTGAGTAGAAGCTTTGAAGGATTGCTGCTGTAGGTGTGTGCAGGGTCAAGGGATTCAAACATTTGAAGTGTTTGAAAGGTTGCTGCAAGGAGTGCCAGCAGGGGGTTAAATTATGAAATATTCATAATTGACAAAGCTCAAGAGGTATAGTACCTTTGAGTGGAACAAAGGAAGGATTTCACAGGGAGTTCATGCCGTGGAGCATCTAAATCCAGTGTTGCAGGGTTGGACGTAGCAGGATGAGTGGGCGTAGAGGAACACTTAGTTATTTTCAATAAATCCTCAAGGAGGAAGAAATCGACGGCTAGGATCTCATGGAGGGGATTCATGAAAAATCCGCCAGCCGTCAGATCCACTAGAGTAATGGGGAGGTTACGGTCACACCAGGAGGTTAATATTGGGAGGATCGTGAGCCGTAGGATTGTTGTTGGGTTGTCCGTCAGCCATTCGATCAGGCAGAAGCTGCACTGGGTGAAGTCCTAGTGGGCAGAGGAAAGTTCCGGAGAGGCATTGGGATATTGAGGCATCAGGGTTTTAGAAGTCAAGAGACCGAAGACCTTTCGAGTCTCGAAACACCGAGGAAGTCCTAGCTGTGGATCTTAGAGCGAACATGCATTAGAAGATCCGAGAGGAGTCAGGGTTCGGCGTATCGGGAATCCTGGGAAAAAAGAAAACATCGCATCAGGAATTGTGATCTCGTGATGTCCGAAAAGTGGACGAGCGGATAGTGACATGGAGGAGTCAACCTTTACGTGCATTGATAATTGACGTTTCATGATTCTTGGGAACCATAGCAGCGGGAATCGCAAAACTCCGAAATACGATTTCCCGATAGACTAAAAGAGTGGTCCATGGAGGAGTCGGTGTAGAGGACAGGTGGCGTACCATATCGAGGTTTGGGAGTTTTGAGAATCCAAAACCATGCAACCACAGGACTCACGAACTTGTGAAGTCTGATTTCCTGATCGATTAGGGGAGATCTGTTGGAGAACTGCTGTGGGTGCGAAAAATTCCCGATAGGGAATTAGAAGAGCTTTTCAGTTCTTCGGGCCAAGGAAGGAGGAGATCCTGTGAGCGGGAGTACCTGAGGGCGCGACTGTGTCAGAGTGGTATCAAAGCTTGAATCTTGCTTGTATATTTCAGGCAAGGGGAGCAGAAAGAGGTAAGGAGCACTTTGATACACGTAGAGTGGTATCAGAGCAAGAAAATTTCTTTGCTTTCTGTAGAAGAGAAGAGGAGAATTCACCATGCCACCGAGAAGAGATAGACAATCACCCGATCAGAGGATAGGGAAATACCATGATGAAGAGGCAGGTAGATGGAATATCCAGCCATAGAGAGACAAATGAGAGATCTCTTAGCCAGACTCGAAGATATGGAGACAACGCAAAGACGCACAACCAGTGCAGGGGATCTTAGCGATTCAGAGAGTGAAGTTGAAGCTGAATGAGAAGAAGAAGTTGCAGTCGAGGATGAAGCCAATGGATGTCTAATCAAAGCTATTGCACGAATGGGTGCAAAAGCGAAGATGGACAATCCATTTTATGAGGGGAATTTGGATGCGGAAGAGCTTCTAGATTGGATTAGAGCTCTGGATACATACTTCGATTATGAAGATGTCAAAGAGGATAAGAAAGTCAGGCATGTTGTCACGAGATTGAAGGGACATGCAACATTATGGTGGGACAAGCTACAAGCAGATAGACATTGCAAGGGCAAACAAAAAATTAAAAGTTGGGATCGAATGATTGCGAAGATGAAGGCAAAGTTCATCCCTAGAGATTGTCAAATTACTCTGTTAAGGAGGATGCAGAACCTCAGACAAAAGCTGATGACAGTAAAATAGTACATGGAGGAATTCTATCGACTGAACATTAGGGTAGGTCATTGGGAGAGTGATGATGAGAAGGTTGCCAGGTATATGAATGGCCTGAGATACGATATCTAGGACGAGATGAGCATGGTAACCATCCGAACGGTGGAGGATGCCTATCAAATGGATTTGAAAGCTGAAGAGAATCTGAGTCGTAATGATCCAGGTGGATATCGGTGGCCACCCACCTTTTCCAAATGGCTCAAAATGGCTTTCTGGCAATTTTGGCAATTTACTATTTTTAGCAGGTTTTAACTTCCGGGGCCATTTTGAGGGCCTAAATGAAGGTTTTTCAAGATCGAGGTTATGAATGATAGACAAATACATAATTGAGCCCCCAAAATGAATCTCCTCGATGATACCTTTCCAACGAGCTATCACATTCCTAAAACGGAGATCGTATGCAAAAGTTACGACCCTAGGAAGTTGATGTACTAACTTACCCAAACGGGGCCCACATGACTTTTGGCGCTTCATCTCCTAGGGTTAGGTTTTTGGATGTCTAGGAATTTTGGCATTCCCATCTATTGTAAAAAGGCCTTCCGAGCCTCATGATAATCATCTTCTTTTGAATGCGAGTAGCTGTCACATCTCTTCTCAGAGATAAGCTGCCACCATTCTAGCGAGTCTTTCACTCTGTATTTTTACAGTCTCTGTACATTTCTCGGATTAATAGAAATCATGTATTACTGTATATCTATGTTTATGGTTGCATCTCTGATACATTTCTGTTATATTATTGAATATCTACAATATCTCTGTGCATTTCTTTATTATATCTCCGCTCTCATTTCATGCCGAAAATAATCCGGATCAGTGGTATCAGAGCAGGCTGCTCTTGATTGTTTTTTTCAGTGCATGTCCTCGACGAGGTCCGAGTATAGCAAGTTGGGTCTCAAGCTTGTCTCTCTTGAAGACAATATCTCTTACACACCCAAGAAACCCTCAATGGCGGAAGAAAAGAAAATCGACGGAGCAGACGATCCTATCAATCTATTGCTTGAGCAAGCTCTCACACGACAGAGGGACGAAATGATGGAGAATTTTTCCACATCCTTAAATGCCTACCGATAGCATCAGGCGCATCTTCATCAAGCGACCACTTTGGAGGCACCTCACCTTTCAAGGTACAAGTTAATTTTGATATTCCTGCATTTGAAGGACAGATAGATGCAGAAACCCTAGAAAAATGGTTAACTCTGCTGGAAGGTTATTTCTTTGTTCACAATTTTTCCAACAAAGAAAATATCACCTTTTCACTCCTTAAAGCTCTCCCTCATGTCAAACATTGGTGGGAAACTTACTGGGAGAAAAGTTCCACAGAGGAGTCTGGAATATATGGGGCCGGTCCCACTTGGGATTTTTTTGTGGATGTGGTAAAAGAACAGTACTACCCTGTTGAAAACTATGAGGACCAGTACATGAGATAGACCACACTGTGGAAAGAGAGAGGCCAAGCAATTTTGGAGTTCACCAATACCTTCCATACCTTGCGCACCAAGATAGATATCAAATACTTTGAACGACATTTGGTTCTGAAATACCGTGGGGCTCTACATAGATACATCCAAACTAAAATGGATTTTCTGGACATCTCATCACTCGGTGCTGCTTATCGATATGCTGTTAAAATTGAGAAGAAATTTAAGCACCAGAACAAACAAGAATTTGTGTCTGCAAATCCGCAACAACCAAAGTATGACAAAGACGGCTCGAACAAACAATCTCCCAAAAACCAGTCCAAGACATAGGAAAAGAAGGGTCACGGGAAGACAAAGAAAGACACCAGAAAATGGTGCGAGTTCCACAAAATCCCTTGGCACAACACCGATGAATGTCACTCAAAACAGTCATTGGTGGATGAGATCAAAGACAAGGAGCCAAAACTTGATTCAGAATCTGATTCTGAAAATAATGGTAAAAGACAGATCATCGACGCAGACCCCACTGCTATTTTCGTGACTGCAACAATTCAACCAGAAGAGCCAACAGATCCTGAAGAAGGGGAGCACCTTTCTCATTCACAGATGTGGGTGAAGGGGGCCCCGCTGCATTTTATTGTTGATAGCAGAAGCTAGAAGAACCTCATCTCAGCAGAGGTCGTCAAACAGTTGGGATTGTCGACAACACCACACCCGCAGACATACAACATTGGGTGGCTTCGTCAAGGATGAGATCTCTGTGTCATACAATAGTGTCGATTATCATACGGCATCCAACCCTTCAAGGATGAGGTATTATGTGATGTTGCCCCACTGGATGTCTATGATGTTCTCTTGGGTCAGCCATATATGTGGAAACACCATGCTATATATGAGTCTCAACCCCGGGNAGCCATATATGTGGAAACACCATGCTATATATGAGTCTCAACCCCGTAGTGTCATTATTACTCTGGGGGGTCATCTCTATAGGATACCAGAGGTAGTTCCAACTACTGCCCCACCTAAACAGTTTCGCAAGGTAGTATCTCATACTACAAAATTCATCTTCTCCACAATCTGTTCAAAAGGAGAACAAAAGAACACTGCAACTACTACAGCCTTGCCCTAAGCACCTTCTATCCAACATAAGCAGGTCGACAAGGCTGCAACAAAGTGAAAAGATTCCTTCTGCACATCCTCCTCTCATGTATCTTGACTTGTTGAGTAGCCTCAACCGAAACAGGTTCATGAAAGATTTCCACAAACTGAGTAGCGCGACATCTCTAGCAAGACAAGCAGCTCACCAAGATGCAGATTCAACAAATTCTTTTCCCTCTCCCCCAGGAACTCAACGCAATGGATACCATTACTTCCTGAGGAGGGAGGAATGATCCAGGTGGATATCGGTGGCCACCCACCTTTTCCAAATGGCTCAAAACGGCTTTCTGGCAATTTTGGCAATTTACTATTTTTAGCAGGTTTTAACTTTCGGGGCCATTTTGAGGGCCTAAATGAAGGTTTTTCTAGATCTAGGTTCTCAATGATTGCCAAAGGAATTATTGATCCCCCAAAATGAATCTCCTCTATTATACCTTTCCAACGAGCTATCAGACGCCTAAAACGAAGATCGTAGGCAAAAGTTACGACCCCGGGAAGTCGATGTACTAACTTACCCAAACGGGGCCCACATGACTTTTGGCGCTTCATCTCCTAGGGTTAGGTTTTTGGATGTATAGGAATTTTGGCATTCCCATATATTTTAAAAAGGCCTTTCGAGCCTCATTGTAATCATCTTCTTGTGAATGCGAGTATCCGTCACATCTCTTCTCAGAGATAAGTTGCCACCATTCTAGCGAGTCTTTCACTCTGTATTTTTACAGTCTCTGTACATTTCTTGGATTAATAGAAATCATGCATTATTGTATATCTGTGTTTATGGTTGCATCTCTGAAAAATTTCTATTATATTATTGAATATCTGCAATATCTTTGTGCATTTCTTTATTATATCTCCGCTCTCATTTCGTGCCGAAAATAATCCGGATCACGTAAATAGAGTCAAAGGGGCTGAGGCAGAAGCCAACCCAGAGGCAAATTAGTTGCCTAGGAAAGAACTTAGAAGCCCAAGGAGGAATGGAAGAAACCTCAGGGTAAAGTTGAGAGAGGTGGAACCTCATAGAGAGGACCACATGTTGAATAGCGAGGGAAACATACAGAGCAGAGCGGAGGATACACTGATAATAACATGTTTCCTTGTACTAGAGGTAGAGGAAAAGGAAGAGGTGGAGTAATCACATGCTTCACGTGTGGAAAAAATGGGCACAAGTCCTATGAGTGTCCAGATAAAAAGAAGGATGGAGGAGAAGCTCACATTGCCGAGGCACATAGGCGAGATATTGAAGCGGAAGATGCAGAAGGCGGAAGGTCGCTGATGATGCAAAAAGTTCTCTTAACACCAAGAAGGAGGTGGAGGACTTAGCTCAAAGAAACGGACTTTTCAGAACTTCTTGCAAGACCAAGGACAGGGTATGAAAGGTTATTGTGGACAGTGGTAGCATAGATAATCTCGTTTCAACCGAGATGGTAGAGAAGCTGGAGCTAGAGACGATTGATCATTCGAGTCCATACAAAGTCTCATGGCTACAGAAGGGACATCAGGTAAATGTCACTAAACAATGTTTAGTTGAATTCAAAATAGGAGGGTATAATACTCTGTGATGTTATTCCTATGGATGTTTGTCATTTTTTGTTGGGAATACCATGGCAATATGACAGGAACGTAATTCATGATGGGAAGATGAATACATATACTCTAGAGAAGAATGGGAGGACACACATGTTGCTTCCGATAAAGGATAAGGAGGTGAAGTCGGAAGTAAGAAATACTATACTTCTCATGAGTGGGAAGGAGATTCTTATGGAGGTGAAGAAGAAAGAAGATCCACAATTCTTTGTGGTCAAGAAACCAAGGATTGTTCTGACTAGCACAAGAGTGGATGATCTACTAGAGGAGATTCAAGAACTGCTGGAAGAGTTCATTGACATCGTGGTGGATGAATTACCTCATTCGTTGCCACCGATGAGGAGTGTGAGTCATCATATAGACCTCATACCAGGAGCTAGTTTGCCAAATAAAGCCGCGTACAGACTAAAGCCGCAAGAAAATGAAGAGGTCAAGAAGCAGGTCCAAGAGCTGTTAGATAAAGGATTGGTCAGGGAAAGTTTGAGCCTGTGTGCCATTGCAACGATACTCAGTCCAAAAAAATATGGAGGGTTGAGAATGTGTACCAAATCAAGATCCATCAACAAGATAACCATCAGGTACAGGTTTCGATTGCTGAGGATGGATGATCTGATGGACTACTTGAGCGGAGCCAAATATTTTTTGAAAATTGATCTGAAAAGCGGATATCGCCAAATTCGCATGAGGGAAGGCGATGAGTGGAAGACGGCCTTCAAAACCAACAAAGGACTGTATGAATGTCTTGTCGTGCCGTTTGGCTTGAAAAATGCGCCGAGCACCTTTATGAGGTTAATGAATGAAGTCCTGAGGGAATTCATCGGGAAGTTTGTCATTGTGTATCTGGATGACATATTAATTTTTCAGCAAGACAAAGGTAGAACATCTGAAGCATTTAGCTATAGTAATGAAGAAGCTACAATAGGAGAAGCTGTTGATTAACATGAGGAAATATTCATTTATGAAGAAATAAATCATTTATCTGGGTTTTGTTATATCTGCGAATGAATTGAAGATGGATCCAGATAAGGTGGAAGTGATTAAGAATTGGCCATCACCGAGAAATGTATTCGAGGTGAGAAGTTTTCATGGACTGGCTAGTTTCTACCAGAAGTTCATCAGAAATTTCAGTGGGATTAGCGCAGCGATGATGGACACAGTGAAGAAAAGACATAAATCTTTTGACTGGACAACAGAGGCCGAGAAAAGCTTCAATCTATTGAAGAGGAAGATCACGGAACAACCAGTTCTGGTGTTGCCGGATTTCCAAAAGACGTTTCAAGTAAAATGTGACGCAAGTGGGTTTTCCATAGGAGCGGTCTTGAGTTAGGAGGACAAACCAATTGCATATTTCAATGAGAAGTTGAATGAGGCAAAAGAAAAGTACTCCACGTATGATAAGGAATTCTATGCTATCATACGGGCATTGAAAAAATGGAGGCACTGCTTGATTCCAAAGGAGTTTGTTTTATATAGTGATAACCATGCATTGCAATTTGTGACTCAACAGGAGAAGTTGAATTAGAGGCATGTTAAGTGGGTCGAATACATGCAGAATTTTACTTTTGTAACTAATCATATTTTGGGTACTGCTAACAAAGTGGTTGATGCTTTGAGTAGGAAATGTTTGCTGATGCAGTAGTTCAAAGTCAGGACGTTAGGCTTTGATGATCTCAGGGACATGTACATGGATGATATAGACTTCAAGGAAGCGTATAAAGAAATTGAGAATCCAGTTCTCAGAGATAGAAGCCAGTGGATAGAGTACGTGATCCACGAAGGATTGTTGTTTAAGGGAAATCAATTATGTATTCCAAATTGCTCCATGAGGGAGAATCTATTAAAGGAGAAACATAGTGGAGGATTGGCCGGACACTTCGGTCATGATAAGACATTCGCGAAGCTGAGCGAGTCATACTTTTGGCTAGGGATGCAGTCAGAGGTCAAGCGGTTTGTAGACAGATGCATAATTTGCCAGCATTCAAAGGGAAGAAAGCAGAATGCAAGATTCTATCAACCATTACCCATACCCGAGTGGCCGTGGGATGAAATCAACATGGATTTCGTATTGGGATTGCCAAGGACGCAAAGAGGATTTGATTCAGTCTTTGTGGTAGTGGATAGCTTTTCCAAGATGGCACATTTTATCCCATGCCAGAAAACCAATGATGCGACTCACATCGCAAATTTGTTTTTCAAAGAGGTCGTTCGACTTCACGGCTTACCCATAAGTATAGTTTCAGACAGAGATACAAAGTTCATAGGGCACTTTTGGAGGACATTATGGAAGAAGTTGGGGACTAACTTGTTGTTTATTTCATCATATCATCCTCAGACGGATGGACAAACAAAAGTGGTGAACAGAATTCTGGGAGACTTGCTGAGAAGCTTGGTGATAGAGCACCACAGTCAGTGGGATAGCATATTACCATAGGCAGAGTTTGCATATAATGACTCAGTGAACAGGAGCACAGGCCAAAGTCCATTCCAGATTGTATATGGCACACAACTGAGAGGAAATTCTGAATTGAGGGATTTGGAACATACTGCGACTAGGAGCGCAAGTGCTGAAGAATTTGCAGAGGCGATGAAGGAACTTCACAGCCAGGTGAAGGTCCGATTGCAGAATTCAAGTCATGAATATAAGTGCAGAGATGACCAGTGGAAGAGACAACTTCAGTTTGAGGTTGGTGAATTAGTTCTAGTGCACTTGAGGAAAGAAAGGTTCCCGAGGGGAACATACAATAAATTGAAAATGAAGAAAATTGGGCCATGTAAGGTCTTGAAGAAATTGGGGGAGAATGCTTATGAGATCGAGTTACCGGATGGGATTGGAATATCTCCGATATTCAATGTCGTAGATTTATATCCATATGAAGCTGAGGAAGTAGGAACAGAAGGTGAACAACCAGGGGTTCAGTGGCAAAAGAAGATGCCGATTGCAGAGAAGCCACAGATGGAATGCATACTGGACAAGAGAGTGAGTAAGAAGACTAGGAGGAAAGAATACTATAGGTATCTGGTCAAATGGAAGGGTCATCTAGTTGAAGATGCCAGCTGGGAGACTGAAGCAGAAATACAAAAGCATGGACATACCGTGCAGGAGCTCATGGACAGGAGCCCATGAAATTTTTTCAAGTAAGGGAGTATGATGCAGGAGCATCTCCCACGACAAGCGAGCCAACACGAAATGCAAGTGGACAACTGGACAAGCCAGCACAAATTTTGGAAAACACCTTGAAACTGTTACATGAACATTAATGAGAGATTTAATGAAGTGCGCTTATAAATATAATCGAGACCTTGAGTGGATCGCTCTCGTCCTTTAGTAGATAGACGCCATTTAATATAGTTAATGCAGGTAGATAGGATTTTAATTCTAGACTAGACAGTTTAGAAAGAAAGAGGGAAAACAGATATAGACACTCTCATTGTGCATTGTAACATTAGGCAGGAATAGTAGAAGCAGGAAGAGCATAGAAGAGAAGCAGAGAGAGCTATCGAAGAACACCCATGTACAGATCTTGAATTAATAGAAGAAATTGATTCAGAATCATGGTTTTGTGTTATTCTCTGGGTATGTGTGTTGAATGATGTGCTCATGAGTGTTTATTTTCTGTTATGAATTTTCTTTATTGTTGTGTATGTGATTTCATGTTTGAGTTTGAAATCTGAGAGGGAGAAGAAATGAGTTTCAATTGTTTCTCTATCTGAGTGAGGATTCCTGCAAGGAGTGCAGTTGAAGTCGTCCTCAAGGAGTGCGTTGACGGAGGCTCAGATAGTTTAACTTTTGTTCTCATTCACCCTGAAGTGAAATTGGGTTACTGGAACCGTGCAAGGAGTGCGCAGGCTAAGGGAGAGTCTCAGTTGTGAATATGAGCAGAAGCTTTGAAGGACTATTGTTGCAGGTGTGCGCAAGGTCGAGAGATTCAAACATTTGAAGTGTTTGAAAGGTTGCCGCAAGGAGTGCGAGAAGGGGGTTAAATTATGAAATATTCATAATTGACAAAGCTCGGGAGGTATAGTACCTTTGAGTGGACCAAAGGAAGGATTGCACAGGGAGCTCATGTCGTGGAGCATCTAAATCCAGTGTTGGAGGGTTTCACGCAGGAGGACGAGTGGGCACAGAGGAACACTTAGTTATTTTCAATAAATTCTCAAGGAGGAATAAATCGACGGTTAGGATCTCGTGGAGGGGATTCGTGAAAAATCTGGCAGTTGTCAGATCCACCAGAGTAACGGGGAGGTTACGGCCACACCAGGAGGTTAAGATTGGGAGGATCGTGAGCCGTAGRATTGTTKTTGGGTTGTCTGTCAACCAWTCGATCAGGCAGAAGCTGCACTGGGTGAAGTCCTAGTGGGCAGAGGAAAGTCTCAAGAGGCATCGGAATATTGAGGCATTAGGGTTTTAGAAGTCAAGAGACCCGAGACCTTTTGAGTCTCGAAACACCGAGGAAGTCCTAGCCGTGGATCTCAGAGMGGACACGCGTCAGAATATCCGAGAGGAGTCGGGGTTCRGTGTATCGGGAATCCCGGGAACAAAGGAAACGTCGCATCAGGAATCGTGATCTCATGATGTCTGAAAAGTCGATGAGGGGATAGTGACATGGAGGAGTCAACCCTTACGTGCATYGGGAATCGAAGTTTCGTGATTCTTGGGAACCATAGCAGTGGGAATCGCGAAACTCCGAAACGCGATTTCCCTACAGACTAAAAGAGTGGGCCACGGAGGAGTCGACGTAGAGGACAGGTGGTGTACCATATCGGGGTTCGGGATTTTGAGAATCCAAAACCACGCGACCATAGGACTCGCGAACTTGCGAAGTCCGATTTTCCGATCAATTAGGGGAGATCTGTTGGAGAACTGCTGTGGGTGTGGAAAATTCCCGATAGGGAATTAGAAGAGATTTTCGGTTCTTCGGGCCAAGGAAGGAGGAGATCCTGTGAGCGGGAGTGCCTGAGGGCGCGACTGCGTCAGAGGATAACAAAAACTAAAACATTTAACTCCAAAATTATAGACTCTAAGACATCGCTTTAAGATAGATCATTTCATACTTGCAATTCAAACATGCAAAAAAAACATAATTCAAAAATTAAAAAATTATAATTCAAGCCTGCAAAAGAAAACATAATTAAAAAATTAAAAATTTACAATAAAATATATGTACAAATTTAAAATAAAATGTACACATGTACCATTTTAGATAAATAAAACAAGTTTTGATTAAAGAAAAATTGACATGTTAAGTCTCATCCTCCAATATACTCAATTCCACCAAATATAATGTAAACATATTTTTCACCAAATATAATTTAAACATATGTAACAATAAAAAACAATAATAATAAAAAAAAATAACACATATTAGCATATATACTTTAACTAATTATTAAATAAACAATAAGAAATAATGACATACCCAATCAGAGTTAAATAGATTTAAGATTTTCCCTCTCTTTTTATTACACATTTTTGACACTTTTTTTAAACGAAACTTCCATAAAAAAGTTCCAAAAGTTCCAAAATAGTTACTCTCCACATTAAGCGTACATGATTTAAAAAAATTGTAAAATCTTATCTAAAATCTTAAAAAAAATTAAAGAGAAAAATTGTGTTCTTGGTAACCAACTTTTTGTGTTCAGAGTTAGATAATAATCTGAAAATAAATATAGAACCTTGTATGCAGAAAGCTCACAAATCTCCATATTAAGTCATTCTTCCAACAAAATACTTATCTCCCCGTGGATAAAATCCCAAATCCTTCAGGTGAAATTCTCATCCCAGCTGATCTTATTTACTCAACAATAAAATACTAATCTCCTCAGCAGTAAAATATTTCTCTCTTGCAGTGGCATAGATGTTCTCATATAATCAAATTCCCTTTCAAATTAAAGGATTCATAAATATCCATATTAAGCCATTCTTCCAAGAAATTACTTATATCTATGAAATTTCACAAATATCTATTTTAAAAACCATTCTTCCAGAAAATACTTATCTCCTCTTTCTGCGATGGAATAGATGTTCTCATATAATCTTTTATGTACATGAAGAAAACACAAATATGCACATATATTAAGTCATTATTCAAAAACCATTTAAATATTTCATCTTTGGGATGTATTCATATTACATATAATCAAATGCTCTTTGAAATTATATCTGAGATGGCTCACATATAGTATATGCGAGTTCCAAAAAATACCTATCTCCTCTTTGTGCGGTGGAATAGATGTTCTCATATAATATTTCAAGTACATGAAGAAAACACAAATCTGCACATATATTAAGTCATTATTCAAAAACCATTTAAATCTTTCATCTTTGTGATGTATTCATATTACATATAATCAAATGCTCTTTGAAATATGCCTTCGTCATAATCTAAACATGAGTGAGATCATGCACATACATAGCTTATTTGTAAATTTACTTGAATGTTGGTTTTTGTGGTTAGTAACCAATTTAGTTAACATTTTGACAATACCCTAGGAAGAAAGAATTCACTTCATTGTATGCAGAAAACACAAATGTCCATACTACGCCATTCTTGGACAAGAAGGAAAAGAACACAATCGAAGAAAATTTAGAAACTTCCCCTTTTCTGATGTGGGATAGAGTCTATTCTCAAATAATCAAGTGTTCAAGTTCAAAATTAGGTCTTCATCATGATCTAAACATAAATAAGCTTGAATGTACCATTTAAGACAATTATAATCTTATATAGGGGTTTTATATATTTCAAAATAATTTATCAAAGTGTTGAAAAGTTATATAGACACTAGTTTAGTAACTCTATGAATAGGAAATGCTAAACTAAAAATTTGAGAATTTTTTTTTGAAAAAAGTAAAAAATATAAGCTTATTCAACAAAAATAAGCTTGAACACTTTTATATAAAACCCTAACATAAAAGAAAATTAAAACTCACTAATGTACAACGAACATACATTTATGAATCATCGTGAATATACACATCCTTCCTAGGTATGGATGCTTCCTCCTCAATCCCAATCTCCCACACTCTCTTCTCCACATTTTGTTGAAGCACACTCTCATGTACTCTCTTCTCCACATTTCCCTATATAACACATTTCAAATTTGAAAATTAAATTTAAATGATTTTAACACATTAAATTGTAGTTTTAAATTTTGAAACATGTAACGCCTATGCTCTGCCAACCTATAATTCAATAAATTAAATGTTGTTTAAGACATTATTCTTTTAAATTAATCATTTAAATGACAATTTTCCATTTTAATATATAACTAATTTGTTTTCAATATGTAATGATACTTGTGAAATCCCACCCTCTTCAAACTCTCCCAATGAGAATTGATACAAGCCTGCCCAAGTAGTAGGAGATGGAATATAGATTTGTGAACAACACAACTAAGAACTAAATCTAGGATTCAATGTGTTCACATTTATACAAAATTATAAATGTCATGTCGTTGATCTTATTCAAAAGATTGGAAATTGGATAACTAAAGTGCTCATGTGTGGATATTAGAAAACACATACCTAATTCAATCCATCCAAATTTAAACTTGTGGAATCAAGTCTCCTGTTAATTGGAGATTCATTTAACATATTTTCAAATTGCAATTAATGACAATAACAACTCAATTATTTCTATAGATACAATGATATGTATCTAGATCTAGAATTAGAAGTAAACTATCCTCAAATGCATAAAAAATTTACTAACTAGAACATGTACCAATCCGCTGTTCGGTTCATCATTCTGAATGACCTCCTTCCAACCATTACGACAAAATTTTGCATACTCCTTAAGATATTTTAATGACATGGTATTTAAATCTTCATATGTTTTATAAACAAAAATGGTCTAAGCATTGGCTTCCTTTTGCTGGCGGTTCAAACCAACATCAACACCATAAAAAATGGATTCCAAATTTTTCTCGATTGCATTCCTAGCCTCTTTGCCAACCTTTGATGAACCTCACAACTCTGAATGTGAAGAAAATTCCCCTTTTGGGCGAGATACTAAAGGTCGTGGAGGCATCTACAATGTCACATTTCGATATGCCCCTTTTCAATCATATGTCTGTCCTTTACTAGCCCCATAATAATCATACGATAGACTAGTATAATTAGGGTGCATATCCATGAAAAAATCTTCATAAAAGTGTCTAACAAAATAATGTGGAACCTCATCTCTCCATGAAAATTTCCCATATGTTGCCAAAACTCTGTTATACAAATGTCTTACTATGTTGGGGTGCCTAAAATATTGCACCTTCAACATCTTTCGCTTTGGCCAATCTTTGAAATTGAAAATCGAAATTGCGTTTGGTTTTGTAAATTTATTTTTTACTATGTCCCATTTATCAAGGCCCATCACCTCTGAATTTCGTCGCCTCATCAATTCGATAAAACTGTCAGTGGTTGTCCCCATCTTTTGATATGTAACCATAAAGTTTTGTAATGAATGCAAAACAATCTGCAAGCTTTGTTTACTTTCCCAAGGGAGATCCAAGATCCTCAAATCATTTTCCAACCTACTTTTAACACCTGAGCATCGCTCAATGGTCATTTTTTTAGTAATCCATTCTGAGGGAAGATCATCACCAACATCCGAAGGAGATGTGGACATAATCATGCAATCTTTTGTTTCTTGATAACACCGCCTCCTAAACCCACCTTCAACCTCTTCACCAACATTGGAATATTTGTGCCACCCACTCTCTTTTTCATTGTCTTCCCTCACACTAAAATCATTATCTACATACAAATTTGAAATTAATTACAAAATTTAACTTGACATAAATATTAATACAAAAAAATACAATAAAAATAAACAAAATCAAAGAAAATTACCAAAAAAAATTTCTTGTCCTGATGTATTCCCTATATTGTCAGGTGTAGGGGTATCAATGTGCAACCTATATAAGAAGAATACATACATAGCACTTGTTGAGAAAATTTTCGATTTTATCTATTCACATACTCGTTTGATAATCTCCTCTGACGATATTGTCATTGGTCCCTTGGAGTCTCAGTCGAAGAAGGGGTTCCTCTTCTTCCTTCTTGGGATAGCCTAGAGCACTTGCGAGGAATGTTTGGAGAATCTCGTTTCGACATCTCTCCTCAATATCTATCATTTGAAAATTCATGAATATGAAAGTTCATAAGTTTTAGAAACATTAAATGGAAATACTAAATTTATAACACAAGCATTTAAGAACATATATTGAAAAAACTAGAACAACTATATTTTTTACAATCATTGACAAAAACAATCGTTGACAAAACATTTACTTAAAACTAAAAAAAGAAACAATATCACATGATACATGTTACTATCCTCTTAGATATATGCTCAGAAAAATCTTCAAGGGATCATTGATCAAACCCCCGGGGCAGATCTCATCATGGCACATGGAACAAATTGCCAAGGAGATATTTTAGGGTAAAATATCAATAGAATAACCAAAAACATACACATGTGGCACCAACAATAGAAGATAACGACAATATACTCAAGGTGCAATTAGAAAGGAGATAAATAGGATGACACCAACAAAAAAATGAGGAGGGCGACACCAACAAGTAGAACCAAAATCCCCAAACAATAACCAAGAAGAGATCTCCAACAAGATGGAAAAGACCAATAAGAGGGGTCGTAGCCACACAATTAAATAATCAAATAAGTCAAGAGAAGGGATCCAAAGTCAAGGAATCTAACTTTCTTTAGGAAAAAGAAAATAACAAAACCAAAAAGACACATAAAAATTAAGGGGGGCATAATTTAAGCAAGGGTGGTTTCAACACAAAGTCAACAATTAAATTCTTCCAAAGTCAAGAAGGCTAACTTTCTTTAGGTAAATCACAAAACCAAAAACCCACACAATAATTAAAGGGAGCGTAAGTCAAACAAGGGTGATTTCAAGACATAGTCAACAATTAAGTTCTTCTTGAATGGAAAAATGTTCACATGATTCTCATGATATTTACTTATAAGATTTTATCATCCCATCATACAAGGAAGATCAATAGTGTGATCATGCTCTTCTTAACTACTCCTAGGTCTCATGGACCATCCCAAGAGAGAAAATAATTACACATTATCTCAACTTGGTCCTTAACAAAAAACAAAATAAACCAAAAAACCAAAGGAAGATCAATAATGTGATCATGTTCTTCTTTGGATGTTATTTAGTTTATACATTTGTTGTTATTAAATAATGGGACAAGCTCGAATTCAAGCCCATCCATGTACATGGACAGGTCCAAATTCATATCTATCATCCCATCTGATAAACATATTATACCTCTACTTATCTGTGCTTGATATGGTCTAGGTGTTGTTCTGTCTTTGTTTTTACTCTATTGTGTCTGCATCCTATTGTGTTCATAAATTATTAATTTATATGAGGTTCGGGCATGTCCCTGTACATGGACAGGGCCATATTTGGCTTTGTCCATGTAAAGTGACAAGCCCGAATTCGAGCCTATCCATGTACATGGACAGGGCCAAAAATTTCCCTATCCATGCCCATGGATAGGCAAAATGGGCTTATCTATGCTTACTATTATAGATGTTGAGGCCAAGGTGAAAAACAATATTGAAATGGTTAGGTGGTCATGTCAATTTGATCTCTAGGTAAAGCTCTAGAAGTTGACTAAGTAGCATCCTAGCTAATTATAATTCCACTAGGTCAAGATATAAATCCTACAACAACACTACTAGCAGATACAGTTCCTAGGAATTCTATATGCTTACTAACACCATAATCACATTCTTCTTTAGATAAAGGTAATCACATAACTAACACCATATTCTTACTTACAGTTGTTGGAACCATTACATGATGGGTAACTATGAAGTAAGCTCTACTTTAAGCTCGATATCTACATGTTACTACTTATACCATATGTAATAGCATAGAATAAGAAATACTCGTAACGTAATTAACACAAATATAATGTTCATTAAACTAATAGTAATACAAGATCACTACTACTATTCTGATCACCTATCCATCACATAGAGCGAGTCTATTAGTACTACTTATGATAGTGATTATATTATTACCATTGATTTCCATTACTTGGATATGGATTAGTACAAAACTAACTATGAGTACAACTTCCTGATATGATTCTAATGTATCTGATTATGAACTACTGATTCCACTGGTTTGAATCTCTCATTATGTAGTAGCCAATGATATTACTTCCTATTAATTCAATAGCATTCCATACTATGAATCTCATCCTGGTACTAGAACAATGATCACTATAAGGAAGTAATTCCATTGAATAGGGATACTACTAACCTCTACCCTATTTGTCCAGTTACAGTTAAAGGTTGTTGTATGAGCTATAACATAGGGAATAGAAGAAAAAAACATGAATGTTAACTACAAAGGGAAGTATATAATAAGAACTAAAGGCAATATCTTAACCTGTAATACAAGGGGAATAGAGCCATTCAATTACTATGATATCACTAATACAGGAACAACTTAGCTTAAGGTTCAACAAGGTGATATCATGTTACCTATTTACCATAATCAATATGTATTGTGATATTAATCTTATCTCTTATTAACTACATGGGATATGACTAGAAATCAATGGAACTAAGTATCAACACATGTATTACACTTATATGTGATTCCAATTCTTGTGTCATAAGTTATTACCCTTATTTTCACCTATCACCATTATCAAGTAGTGTGTATATTCCCCTTATTTCTCTAATCAAAACTATGGAATAGTGATAAGTAGTATGTGTTCATTACAGATAACTTAGGTATTACTTCAATATCAATGTGGTTATCGTATATAGTAAGCGTTACTTAGTGTTATATATGGTTTATATGTAAGTTCAAGCTCAAATCTATGATACTAACTCTATGGGTATAATCAATATGGATCCATATATTATGCATATTACTTAGTTGTATCAATACAGTTAAACGTGCTATCTCAAAACAAAGGCTTTATCTAAGCTATTCACATACATCACATGTGTTCACTTTCAATACTATGATTCCAGTCAAAGTTGATCGACACTAATATAGAAGTAATACTAGTACTACCCTTTAAGGAATACTAGTATTATTCATAGTTAATTTCAATGGTAATAGTTATGGAAACAAGATTCACCCTTGTCACAACAGAGCTCATATCTCTTATCCTTGTTGATCTCTTTGATTTGCCTAATATTTTCACTGTTCATTTCCTTATATTCCCATATCTATGGTATGCTCATACAGTAAAGCTTCACAGTATGGAGCAAATAAGGTAGAGCAAATACCATGCAATCTGTAGCTAGTATTTGTGCCATATTAGTGTAAATACAAAGGGTAATAGATCACCAAAGTTAATGGATAGAGGTCTCCTAGAGGGATTGTTGTGGTATCATATCATATTATCTCATTACTTCATCATGTTCAACCCTATACAGTTAGCTGGTATGATTACAACATGTTTGATTCATGTTTATGCACACTTACTTTATCCCTATTGTTTCCATGATACTGAGTTTGTTAGACTAGCTAATACACTAATCACTATGCTGTAATTAATGGGAAACATACACTTATAGCGAGAATACATGGTATTGTAACTCAAATTAAGGATGGTATTGTAATCACGTCTATTACTAAAATCTTAGATACAGTATATGTCATGATATATTAGTAATAACACATATGATAAGATGTATACCATTTCCTATATATGTAATATGGATCTGTATTAGCTAATGGTAATGCTTCTATGATTCAGATAGTCTATGATTATTGTATGTTCACTAGTATGTACACTATAACTAGGAGTGTTGCCCACCTTAGCTCCAAGTAATACGAATGATTCAGGGAATTATAATGGAATCATATTAGGCATAGGATACTTAAAGCTCATAAGCTAACATAAGCATAGACCTATCATATTTACGTAATATAAGCACAATCATGGTCACATTGTATTACTATCGATCTTAGTTATATGAGCATAGTGACCAATAATTTTCTATATCAATTCTACATGTTATAAATATCATATATTATGGGATTTCTTATCCTTATTACTCGTATTGAATAGTGTAAATAGAGCTATTACTATAAGMAAGACTATAACTATTCTAGTAGCATCATTAACAAGGGTCTTACAAAGGGTATACTCTTATCCAATATAGATGGGTTTTACTTACTCCGATTAAGAGAGAGATAAAKCAATGGAATCAACTTCATATCTTACCCGTATGAGCTATGTGAATATTACAATATAGTTAAGAGTGTAGAGTCTGAGTCTCGGGTATAGGCCACTAATCTCTATATGATCTCCATGGAATACTATGGATATTATCTATACCACCCTGTATCAGAGTATGCATATCTATTCCCCTTGTTCATATGTTACCATATTCACCAGTAAATCTCAGACAACTCCTCGGGTCTGGTATTACTAGTATCTATACCATATAAGAAGTATGTTCATGTTATCTATAATGGGATTAGTTCATGTCTATCACCTATACCTACCAAATTGACTCTTATTCTGTGTTAGATGTTACTGTGTTCACTAGAATACAGGTCAATGGCCGTAATACTAACATAAAATTATAAGTCACACTACAACTCGTACTTTGAATTACAATAAGAGAGCATAGAGATATACATGGTGTGTTTCATATTAGTTGATATCAAGTTGTTATTACGATAGATTACATGCTTTGATTATTATCAGTATTAGTATTGATTTAAGTTATATTACCTTTATTAGTGAAACTACATATATGGTGTGTACAACTTATTCAGATAAAGCACATATAGCTATGGGTTTCAATAAGGACATAAAATGTGAATCTTAAGCATATCATAGGTAAGATATTGGTTAAGTTGAACAAGAGAACATAGCCCTTACTAACATGAACTCAATATAACATGTATGATCGTAACTATCAGATAAACAAGCAAGTGATTAGAATGATTACCATTAATCTGTATACCTTTATCGTAACAATGTATTAGTCTGTAATGGTCATAGTGTAACACATAGCCTTTACTAAGCTAAGGGACAGGGTCGAATATGGCCCTTTCCATGTACAGGGACTTTCCCGAATTCAGGCATGTCCATGTACATGGACAGGGCCATATTCGACCATGTCCATGTACAAGGACATGCCCAAACTTGGACATGTCCATATACAAGGACATGCCCGAGTTCAGGCATGTCCCTGTACATGGACAAGGCCTCACACATATTATATGTGAGCTAGCTCACATATATTATATGTGAGATAGCTCACATATATTATATGTGAGCTATATCGCATATATATTATATGTGAGCTAAATGTTTCATTAACCCAAATATAAATTTTCTTTGAATTCATAATTTCCCAATAAAAAAAATTAAATTTCAGATAAAAAATATTATAAACCATAATTGTACATTGACAATAAACAAAAGTTCCAAATTAATATAGTAAAATCTTTTCTAACATTTATAATAATTTAGTAAACATTGCACCACAAGATTGGTGTCAATTTCACCACGTAATAATCTTCTACTTTTGTATTATATTTCAACAAAGAATAACAAAATAAAAATCTGTTTTAACATTTATCAGAATTTATTAAACATTGCACCACATAATTGATTTCAATTTCACCATGCAATAATTATTTAGTTCTATATTATATTTCCAATAACAAGAAAATAAAATATGAAAAGCCATCCAATACAAATAATACAATCTCAATATAAAATTGTAAAATTATTAAGTGTATATTTAAATCATTATCACTCAATCTCGATATTTAAATCATTATAACACAATCTCAATGTTAAAAATAAAAAATATTCACTAAATATTAATCAACACAACTTTGAGATTTCCAAATCACAACATGACTAAGGACTTATAGTTAACCGAGGAAAACACGGTTGAAAGCTTATACTCCAAAAGAGAAACCTTGTTTATTGTATAAAGTAGAAAAGGGGAAACATAATCAAAATCATATCAAATGAGGATAATTAGTTGAAAAGAAAAGTAACTAAGCTATGAAGGCAAATTCATCATAAACAAAACAAATCTATCTTTTCTTTTAATGCTAAAATTGAATTATGAAGAAAATAAAAAATACTAAAATTGAACTACGAAGAAAAAAAAATCAGGCCTACAATTGTTTTAACCTATATATTTTGCCAAAATAGATCCCGATGTGAAAGAATAACATCCTTTCAAATAACTCAAGAGTAAGGGACAAGACTAGGGTACCATTCCTATACACTATGATTTGTTATTCAGGGTTATAGTGATCACATCATCAATGGACAACATCCTTGACCAAATTAGATTGATATAGTTTCAATAAGTCCCTGTTGTTGGTTTCATTATCATGCACCAGGTGCATGGCTTCTTATAAGTAAATAATAGATAACCATGGTTCATATCTATCTCCATATATATCTATCAAGTTCTCCTATTAAGTCTGGTATGTCTCCACCTCCATTACTTGGGATATCTAACTAGCAGGGGCTTCCTATACAACCTGTTCTAGAATTGACTGTGCAGTTGGAGGCATTTGTTAGGGGTCTCCTTTGTAATCAATAAAGGCATTCCAACAGGTTGTGTAGCTGACATTTTGAATTGGAAAAGTGGATTGTGGGCGTTGTGAGGGCTGATTTGCATTTTGGTTCATACAATGAGGTACAACAGGTTGCAGGATCACAAATGGCTGAAGAAGATTTGAATTTTGATGGTTAGAATGAAAACTGGTTTGATCCAATGTTTACGCAGGCTTTTGAGGTGAGAGCACAAGGTAGTAGAATGTGTTGGATGCACAATGGAATGGTAGAATAAGGGAGGGTGTAAGAAACATTTCTAAAACACCCAAAAAGTACATATCAAACTTCTTTAACAATAAAAATGAACTCAGATCAACAAACCATTCATTCTACAATTGTTGAGATACCCAACTAAAAATTAGAAGTTCATCACTAACACGTTTGAACAAAAATTGGACACTGTGATTGGATAATAATGATGAACAAAAATTAATTATTTAATAAATTGGATAATGATAATTGGATAATTGGACAAAGTTGTTGATAAGTTCTTTAAAATATTCTAGGTATGAAGATGACGAAACCAGATCTGTCAATGAATTCATATTCACAGCTTATGATTCCCTTCAAAATTACATGCATAAGAGTGGAGGACTCTTAGCAGTAGAAATATACAAAGGTATTACTGTAATATTTCCAAGGTTAACAGAAGTCGTAATCAACATTGTATTAATTGTATGTTTAAGAATATGTTATCACTCTGTAATTTGACCAAGGCTGTGTAGGCAATCACAGAGGTAACATAAAACCACTTGGAGTCCTAGATCTATCCCTCCAAGACTAAGAGAGGGCTCTCTCTGTCTGATCTAGCTTTGTTTATAATTGATTTTAGGCTAGTTATTATTGTACAAAGGTTTTGGTTTTTTAAATGGTTTGGTTGTATCAGAGAAAATATGCCATTGATAAATAGAGTCACAGTTCAAAAAAGATCAAAACTAGGTCATAACAGGCTAATATGCAGGGAAATGTAGGCAAATCCACCAGATCTTCATGAATTTAATGCATTGAGGAGATGAAAAGATCTATAAATCAAATAAAAAACAGAGCAATCAAGAATTATGTTTTCAATCTTCAGTGGAAAAAATAGAAACTATTCCAAGCCAGAGAAAGAGGGTACATTAAAAAAAATTCTTCTCTTAATCTTCTCAGAACAATTTATAAGGTAGGAATTAATTGTGATAACAAAAAAACAAATTTACAGAGAAAAGATACACTTCACCAATGGAGTTTGTCACAAGAATCCTGTAATGATCACACTGTATTACTGAAAAATGAACCAAATGGTCTCTGCGGACTGCTTTACAATATTGGTCCTATCCTACTAACTGGTCCCAACTGATCAACACTTTATACTTCGAAATTAGAAGTATTTATAAATTATTTACAATGATCTTGTCATTAATGAGCATGATTGAATTTAGGAAAATCTAAACCAATTTGATTTCATATTACAAAGATATAGATATCATTGAGATTCATTCAGAGATATGACACTGTTTTGATGGGATCTGTGGGTCATATGTGCCTTTGAATCCAATCTCTTTGCTATTTGTCCTTTGACTTTCTACCTCTTGAATTTATGAAAAATAAAGTCCTGTGAAGTCTTCATTTCTCCAAATATGAGATGTTTTTGTAAACAATGGGGGAGGTTTTTGTAGATGATCGTGTTTTGAGTAAAAACCTCTCTTTCTTTTTCCAAATCATCTCCATATTTCCAGAACAGCTACCGAAAAAACATGACAAAATCAGGAAACATGGAATCCTAAACAATAGTTCTCAGAGATGGATTTGATTCTCAGAATTCCTAATACCTGTGTAGAAACCGAGAGAGGTTATTTTTATTCAACCCATTTCAGAGAAAAAACTCTCTCGGTTTTTCAAAATTCCTTCTGGTTTTCTCAGAATCTCTCTCGGAATACAGGTGGTCAAAACTGTGCAAAAAACAATTTTTTGATTTTGGGGGAAGGTGGTATCCTGCACCCCCTTGGGGTGGTAAGTGGAATTAGTGTTAGAAAAATAGGACTGTGGAGAAATAAAATAAAACAAATGCGGAAAAAAAACACAGAAGATACACAATACAATAGAGACACAAATTTACGTGGTTCACCTAGTGTGGGCTATGTCCACTAGAGAAATTGTCAGGTCCCTCCTTTATTATTATCCAACAAATGAAGGGATACAACCTACAACAAAACCCGCTGTAACTTCCTCTTCTTTCTCTCACAGTCTCCTCTCTCAGAATACAATAATTTCCATCAACCATAGTCGCAATACATTTCCCTCATAAAAGAGGGTTGCCTTCTAGGGAAAAAAACCCTAACATAATCTCTATCATTAGATCTGCGACCTTATAATGAGCGGTCCGGATTTACAATGAAATTACAATATACATTTACAAGGCAATTTTTCCTTCGGGGGCTTCGCCCCCGAACCCCTGCTTTCCCCCACAGAGGGGGTACCCCCCCTCTGCACTCCCCCACGTGGAAGAGTGTACATATTTCTGGGGTGTAAATACTTCATGGGTTATAAACATGACTAAAAGTAAAAGACCTTTGAATCAGGAAGATAATCAG
>JASDQU010735464.1:126433-155298 GCA_032191745.1 Picea mariana
TTGTTTTTTATTTTTATTTGTTTTTTTATTATTTATTTTGTTTTTTATGTGTTTTCATTTTAATTTTATTTGTTTTAATTTTAATTTTGTTTTACTTTTAATGTTTAGTTTTTTTTGTTTTATATGTATTTTGTTTAATGTTTTTTTTTGTTAATTTTATTTGATTTTTATTTTATAGTTTTTATTATGTTATTATAATTTGTTTTTGAAATGTTTTTAATTATTACAATTTTATAATTTTTTTTGTTTTATATTGTTTTGTTTAATTATTGTTTCATTCTAATATATTATTACACTAACCTCATTTTTAACCTAAACACTAATTATTAACACTATCAATTTAAACTAATTAATTATTTATTATTAATTATTCTATTAAACTAATGTAATTACTAACCTACTGACCTACTAATTAATATTTATTATTAATTATCCTAAGTTATGTAATGACTTATTAAACTAGTTATTTTTGTTAATTTAACCCTAGTTACGTAACATCATTTCATGTAGGGACACAATTGGCGGAGGGGTGAAGAAATGAAGGGTGAGGGAATGAAGGGTGCAGTAGGGTGATGAAGGATCGAGTGAAATGGATGGAGGGAGAAGTGAAATCAACCGAGCCCAGCAAGCTATATGTCTACATCACAAGAGCAATGCCAAATAGATAGCTGGAGAAACAAATCACCTATGATTATAGTGCTCACATCATCAATGGACAATTTATGGTAAGTTATACACTTGGGGGGACAACATCCTTGACCAAATTAGACTGATATAGGTTCAATAAGTCCCTATTATTGGTTGCATTATCATGCATCGAGTGCATGGCTCCTTATAAGTAAATAATAGATAACCAAGGTTCATATCTATCTCCATATCTATCTATCAAGTTCTCATATTATGTCTTCTATGTCTCCACCTCCATTAATTGGGATATCTAACTAGAAGAGGCTTCCTGTACAACCTGTTCTAGAATTGATTGTGCAGTTGGAGGCATTTGTCAGGGGTCTCCTTTGTAATCGCTATAGGCATTCCAGCAGGTTGTGTAGCTGACATTTTGAACTGGAAAAGTGGATTGCGGACATTGTGAGGGATGATTTGCACTTTGGTTCATACAAGAAGGTACAACGGGTTGCAGGATCACAAATGGTTGGAGAAGATTTGAATTTTGACGGCTAGAATGAAAACTGGGTTGATCCAATGTTTACACAGGATTTTGAGGTGAGAGCGCAAGGTAATAAAATTTGTTGGATGCACAATGGAATGGTAGAATGAGGGAGGGTGTAATCAACATTTATAAAACACCCAAAAAGTACACATCAAACTTATTTAACAATGAAAATGAACTCTGATCAACAAACCATTCATTCTACAATTGCTCAGACACCCACCTAAAAATTAGAAGTTCATCACCAACACGTTTGAACAAAAATTGGACACTGTAATTGGATAATAATGATGAACACAAATTAATAATTTAATAAATTGGATAATGATAATTGGGTAGCAATAAGAAACTATCTTCTTGAGAGTAAAAAATCCAGGTTTCCCGCCAATATATTTCTTGTCAAAGCTCTGGTAAATTCTAATGCCAATTACACCCATGTTTGCCAAATGTTTACCTTTACATCATCAGTTCTAAGTTTGATGACATTATCATTTATTGTGGGTAGTATCAACTTACTTTTCTCTTTTAATTGGTCTCTGGTTGTTTCATTTCAAGGGGGAAATGGCCAATGGTATACATTCTATGTCTCTCTCAAAACCTAGAGTTATGGTTATAATGGCAGGCATTGGTATCTCTTTGCTCATGGATTTTTTGGATTTGTTGTGTCTTTCCAAGATAATTAGATAGAGGGCGTAGAGGGATAGTTGGGGACTTACTGATAGAGAGAGGCTAATTCTTTTGGTAATGATATTTTTGGAGATGTTGTGCATTGTCTTAGGCAACGCAGTGTTAAGAACTTTGGGTGTAAAGGGTTTTGGCAAATGGGTATACAGTGCTATGCAAATCCTGGTTTGGGTGAAATGGAGAATTGGTAGTTATCTTATGGAAATTTTTTTGAATGAATTTCATTCAACATTTTGTGGAAGGTGTACATATGGTAACATTATGGGATACTCTTCTCACAGGTGGAGCATCTATAGATTAGAAAGTGGAATTCTGGTGTACTCTTTTGCATTTTTGCTCAATGCTATCTTGGCTGGATAAAAATTAATAAATTCGATAATGATGAACAAAAATTTAACACTTTAATTGTTGAGAGACCCCTACCTTGAGACAAAAATAAAAAATTTACCACTAAACCTTACCGACAACACCTCAACCTAATTACTATTAAATTATTGTGTCAAAACTATTTTGATAGAAGAAGGAAAATTACCTGGACCGGATGCCTGCAACTCCAACGTCCACCCGACCACCCATTTGCATGCTCATAGCAATGACGTGCAACACTATCGCCAACACCACACAACATCAACTAACCAATGACTCAAAAAAATATAAAAATCGAGATGTGTGTGTAATATATAAACCTCTTTTAGGCCAAAAGGTTCTTTCGACCGAAAGGTTCTTTTGGTTGAAAGGTTCTTTCGACCGAAAAGTTCTTTTGGATGGAATATCTTTTGGTCGAAAAGATGTTGCCAGATGAAAAAAATCCATCCGACTAAAATTTTCGGTCGAAAGAACCTTTCAGCCGGAATATCTTTTGGTTGAAAAGATGTTACTAGATGAAAAAAATCCGTCCAACTAAAATTGTACACAAAAAATTGAGGGCATCATCATAGTACCATTTGATTTGACATTCAAAGGTTTGACTAAAACATATTTCGATCGAAAAAATAGAACTTTTGGCCGAAAAAAATATTAGTTCAACCAAAAAAAGGTCTTTCATAATTTTGGAGACCCGATTCTCACGAAAGTGTTACCCACCTTCATGAATTTACTCAAGGATCCTAAATACATTAAGCTATAAAAGGACATCCCTACTAATCATAAGACAAAATATTTACATCTGTTCAAAGAATACATGGGTGTTTTTTCTTGGAAGTATGAGGACTTGAAGAGTTATGATATCAACATCATATAACAAAAAATACCCCTCAATCTTGGTACTAAACCTTTCAGATAGAAACTAAAGCAAGTTAACCCTCTTCTACCGCCTACTGTTGGTAAAGAAGTGAGAAAATTACTAGATGCTCAAATTATAATCCCCCTTAGGTAATCTGAATGAGTGGCCGATTTGGTTCCAGTGAGAAAAAAGAGTGGATAAATAACGCTCAATGTGGATTTTAGGAACCTAAATAAATGCTCATTAAAGGATAAATACCCTCTTCCTAATATGGATCACATATTGCATAAAGTAGTGGGGGCAAATAAAATCTCCATGATGGATGGTTTCTCAGGATACAAACAAGTGGCAATGAATCTAGAAGATAGAGAGAAGACAAAATTCACAACACCTTGGGGGAATTTCATGTATGATAAAATGCCTTTTGGTCTGATAAATGCAAGAGAAAATTTTCAAAGAGATATGGACATATATTTTGTGGGAGAGAAGGATATATTCACTGCTATATACCTTGATGACATGAATGTATTCTCAAATAAATATGAATACCACATCAAGCATTTAAGGTAGACCTTTGTGAAATGCAGGAAATTTGGCTTGTCCTTGAATCCCAAAAATTCTTATTTTTCTATGAAAGAAGGAAAACTTTTGGGTCATATAGTATCCAAGGAAGGAATCAAAAAAGATTTAGAAAGGGTGGAGGCAATTAAACAATTTTCCTTGCCTAGAAAAAAGAAAGAAGTACAATATTTCCTGGGTAAGATTAATTTTCTGAGAAGGTTTATCCCAAATTTTATTGAAATGGTGAAACATATCATTGATATGTTGAAAAAGGATCATGAAGTCAAGTGGAATATTGAATATAAAGAGCCTTTTTAGTAGATAAAAGAGGCATTGGGAGAGTCTCTAGTTTTGGTTATCCCAAACTATGATAAGGAGTTTCTCATTTTATCTTTTTCCTCATAGAATACCATAGCTCCTGTGTTGTTGCAAAAAAATGAATAGAATCAGGAGCATCCCATAGCCTTTTTTAACAAGGCCTTGAGATATGTTGAGCTGAGATATAGTAGCCTAGAGAAACAAACTTATGCCTTGGTCAAGGCATTGAAATCATTTAGAGATTACATATTTTACTCTAATATATTGTCGTATGTACCCACCAGTGCTATAAAATACATTATCACACAATCTGATAGTGAGGGAATAAGGGGTAAATGGATATACAAAATTAAGGAGTATGATGTGGAGATTAATCCCACAACACTGCTAAAAGGACAAGGGATGGCCAAACTCCTAGCTGAGTCTAATTGTAGATCTGTATGAATGAATGCATTGGCAACCAACATCATAGCAACATAACCAGAAGGGAATGAAACACACGAACCATCCTTGAAGGTGAGCCCTAAATTTTCTCAATCTGATTGGTATAAGGATATCATTTTTGTCCTACAGAACTTAAGATTCTCACCAACATGGGATAAAGCCAAGGCTAGGTATATTAAACTTAAGGCTGTAAAGTATTTTATTTTAGAATAAAATATGTTTTAGAAGGATCCAATAGGGATCTTGATAAATTTCCTCACTGAAGAAGAAATTGAAGGGCTATCATTGAGTTTCATAAGGGAGCATGTGGTGGTCACCATGCTTGGAGAGCCACTGCATACAAGATCCTCAGAGCTGGTTATTATTGTCCCTCATTGTTTTCTGATGTCAATTGCTTTCTTAGAACGTGTGTAGAATGCCATATCTTTGCAGGGAAGAAAAATTTGTTGCCCCACCCACTAAGACCTATCAAAGTTGAGACACCTTTTCAATAGTGGGGATTGGATTTCATTGGTGAAATAAATCCAAATTCAAGTGGAAAATATAAATGGTTTTTTATAGCCCCAAATTACTTCACCAAATGGGTAGAGGCCATTCCTACAAGGGTAGAAATAGACACAGTCATCATAAAGTTCCTTGAGAAGAATATCTTGGCTAGGTTTGGGTGCCCAAAGAATATCATTATTGATAATGCCTAGGTATTCATGTCTACCAAATTGGTTCAATTTTTCCAAAAATATAACATAGAGATTGGACACTCTATTTCTTACTACCTACAAGGAAATGGTTTGGTTGAGTCCTCCAAGAAGAACCTCATCAATATTATCAAAAAAATGTCGTCCCAGAATAAAAAAAAGCATGGGATTCTCACTTGAAGTATGCAATTTGGGCAGACATAGTTAGCAAAAATAGGTATATAATAAGTTCTCCTTTTCAACTAGTATGTGTATTGGAAGCCATTTTCCCCATTCAACTCTTCCTTCCTATGATGAAGCTACTACAATATGAGGATGTAAAATATGATGATATGTAGAGGAGGATCAACCAATTGATTGAAGTTCAACAAGTAAGAGAACATGTGCAAATAAAGTCTTGGATTCACCAAGCAATAATGAAGGAAATATTTGAAAAAGGGACCAAATAAAGAAATTTCATGATAGGAGATCTAGTCCTTGTTATCATGCAAGCTGTAGGTTGTGAAAATATTGACCCAATTCACTAGATGGAGATATCGATGGGATATTTTACCCACTGTCACCTAAGATAAACCCTCCCTCGTTGTTGTGAAGGAATAATCCAACATAAGGGGGGAATCCTGGGTTACCCTAGGGGGAAAGTGAGATTGAAAGTGATACTTATGAATATATTCCCCTATAGGTCAAGTTTCTATGTGTAGAGTGGATTGACAATGATATTTCAGAGATGGTTTATGGTTTCCAAGTGTTTGAGTACCTATGGAAGATGGTTTTACCTTCCCAAGACACAAGAAAAGAGAAGATACGAGATTAAAAATCCTACCTCAGTAAGGGGACATGGTTATATTATCATCGCAGTCAATTATTTCACTAAATGGGCTGAGGATATGCCTACATTTCTAAACGATGTCTGAAATGAAACACCTTTTTTGTTTAACCACATCATCGCTCGATTTGGAGTCCCACAAGCTATCATAAATGATCACGAACCCTATTTCCAAAATCATATGATGAGTGAATTGAGCAAAAAATTGGGTTTTCAACATGAAAACTCATCCCCATACTGTCCTCAATCCAATGGAAAATTTTAAGCCATCAACAATGTCCTGAAAGCCATGCTTCAACACATGGTGGGGGTGAAGAAAACCACTTGGAATTTGAAACTATTTTCAACACTCTTGGCCTATCGGACTTTAGTTAAAACCACCACTAGATTCAAACATTTCCAGTTGGTATATGGGTTGGAAGTGGTGTTTTCGATTGAATGCAAGATTCCATCTCTAAAACTAGTCGTAGAGCTCCTGCCCCACACTTCTGTCGAAGAAGAACTCTCCCTGTATCTAACGAAGTTGGATGAAACCCGTCATGATGTTTCTCTCATTAACGATACATATAAAAAATGCATCAAGAACCAATATGATAAATCTTTCCAACCTCACATGTTCATATAAGGAGATCTGGTTCTAGTCTATGACCAAGACCACGATAAACTTGGAGCAGGGAAATTGGAGCCTATGTGACATGGATCTTACATGATAAAACGTGTGCTAAAAAAATGTTCCTACAAGCTAATCGATTATGATGGAATCCTTCTCAGTGAGCCTCACAACAAGCTCTACCTGAAAAAGTACTATGCTTAGAAAATATTACATATGTGCTTTGTACATTATTGTACCATATGTTTTGGTTTGGTGCATTTTTACTTTTGTGTGAACGCATTTTGTTTCATCTTAGATACTTCTATCCTGATTATGCCTGAATGCATGGATGTCAACATCTTTCCCTATGCAATTTGGATTTGTGGATGGCACTAGACAACAGACCCAGAACTTATCTTCTATAGCTTGGACCATCTACCGTTCTGGTGAGTTGGTGAGCTCTGGAGGGATCTTTCTTGGACCTGCAACCAATAATGTTGTAGAATATCATCTTGTTATTGGAATTTTGACTGAGGCCACCTCTCTTGACATATCTAAACTAATCATTAAGCTTGGTTCCCAACTTGTGGTCTATCAAATCAACCATGTTTATAGCATATGAAATCCAATATTTCTACGTCTCTATTTGAGGGTTTGTCATTTCGAAAGTTTTTTTGCTTATGTAGAATACCAACATATACCAAGAGAACTTAATACCATTATAGATTCATTAACAAATTACATGTTGGATTGTAATATTTCACATAGATGAATATTCAAGATCATAAAAGCATAAACANAAAAAAAAAAAAAAAAAAAAAAACATCACATCATTGTAACATAAGAAACTGAGACAAAACCCACATATATATATAAATAGAAAAAGTGTGTTGTAATATAGTCCAAAAAGTACATATAGTGGAACAATGTGGGCTACTATGCTCGTACATCATCATAGAAAGACTACATGAAACTATACTCGTTCTCCTATACTACATTGTGCTCATGGTAGAAAACTACTTCTCTAGCTACTCATCTCAACAAATGGATAAGAATCTTTGGTACACCCACTGTGTGCCTCTGCAGGTGTAAAGGAACATCTTGCAATCTCATGGAGGGGACACCCATAGTAAGCCCCCTGCAATTCCTTTCTACCTCGCAAATTCCTCTGGCTCTGCCACCTTCCTCCACTATTGCATGGGCACCACCATGTCATCCAAGTGGTGACATTCCATCTGGATGAGACATACCTCTATCTGCATGATGAAAAACAAACATGTTTAAATCCCTCCTTGAACAACAAAAAAATGCATATATTATTAAAAAAAAGTATACCTTTGCAAGGTCATGATCTCCTATGTTTTACCTGATGCATCCCATTGTTCCCCTTTAGGGAGAAATAAATCCATACTTCCCCTAAAATCAACCCCAACATAAGGGTAGTCCTCTACCATCATGATATGCCTCTTCCAACATGCGAAGAAGCCAACAGTAAAAGAAAAGGATGAGGGCTCACTCCCCAGCCAAAGAGAAAGACTGGTCCACCATTCCATCCAGGGCTTGGATATAGGGTGCTCCATCAACGCAACCTGTGGCTACATAAATGGTACTAACTCAGGGGAGAACGACCCTAGGAAATATCCATACCCAAACTGTTACTGTTTTCCCACTCTACATTTGGAAATTTGATCTTTGACATTTTCCAAAAATCATGCACACCAATTAAATATGCTCGGCTCAAGACACTATACGACGTATGCCATCTATTATTTGGAATAAATATGGGGAATGGTGCTTCCTTCTAGTTTGGTAATAGTAAAAATGATAGCTCGTAGTGGAAGATCCCTCAAGTCTTTGATCTCAATACTTCCACTCTTCTTTTGCGGTCCTGACACACAAAATTGTGCTATATACTCATATGTCTATTGTGCTGTGGTCCAATGGCCAGATAGGACGATGGGTGCTCCTATCCTCAAGAGTCTCGTCATAAAATAAATGTCGTCAATGTCAATATCCAACATGTGATATCGCACTCATAAATCCTACTCATCAGTGTCCCATAATCCGATCAGATGCTCAAGGAGAAGTATTTCTTTTCACATATTTTGTATCTTGAAGTATTTCAATATCCATCAGTTTTAGAGAGCTTCCCTCACTTGAGGGTCATGTAAGGAAGATAAATCATCATTCTCATGCTCCCTTTCCTTCCATTCAATAATTTGGCTGATAAATCCCTACAAATCAACAGTGAAATGCATTAGCCAAAACCCCAAACAAAGAAAATGATTTTTCAAAGGTCAAATTACAAAGAAAAAATTGTGTTTTGCACCTGAAGACCCCCTACAAGATTTTACAGAGCATTGGTGCCTCCTATTCAAAGGAACTAGGGCACCAAGATCTAGGATGGCACCCATCAAGATGCCTTAGGGGAGCGCCACCCTAGTAGGGCACATTAGAGGCCCCTAAAGAGACAAAAACAATTGAAACTAGCATCAAAATGAAAAATAAAACCATGGAAAATGAAGAGGAGGATCAGATCTCTAACCTGGTCCAGATGAAACACAAAATGATGGTCTGTAGCTCCCACAATGGATGTTAGAAAAATCGCTCCAAATGGGAAAAACTCAAGTGAAAAGAGAAATTGCAAGTGAAAGGTGAAAATGAACCAAAATGTTTCCCAAAATGACTTTTTACCATTTGCAAACTAGTTTTGTCTAACCTTTTTTCACATTTATATTACCTATCATTTGATTTTTTTGCGATAATCGTCATTTTTTAAGGAATTGGTGACATTTTCCCCCCAGGATGATTGTTTCTGTAGGAACATATGGATTAGAATAGTTTCGTCACCTTGTAATCTCTTTGAGCAAACTTCATCATCATTCGATCTCGTTAAAATATGAAGAGTCATCTATTGGGCGATAGTTTAATAGTTTAACCCTTTTTTGGTCCCAATAGACTAACTAAGAAAAATGAATAATCTAGTCAAATATCAAGTAGAATATTTCTCCATCGTATTATTTTATTCTTTTTCGGGCCTCTAAGACTAAAATTACGAAAAAGAACACCCACAAAGTTTTCTTTAAATTATTTTCAAACTCCTTAAAAATGAAAAAAAACCAAGTTTTCCTTCTCTGGACTCATAAAACCATACATTGAAAGACTTACTTCTTCTAGTTCGTTAAACATGGGAAGAGGAACTTACCAAATTTGAGTTATACCAAGCACCTGTTATCCTCCTGAAGCTCAATAAACAAGAAAGAGGTACTCATCTATTTGGATGGGGGGGGGGGGGAATTGAAGGAAGTGGGTCAAGTGTCTTGAAACCTTTAAGGAAGTTGTTGTTGTCACCCTTGAACATGGAAACCATCTGCATTTCACCTTACATTTGGTTAATTCACTCTCTCCTGAGTCATTGTCGCACTGTGTTTTGGTCCATTTCTCAAATGAGTCGAAAGATTCTAAGTCTTGTGTCGTGCCTCATAAATTTTCAAAGGAAGTATTTCAAAGATCAACCATCTATAATATTACCAGTTTCCATCCCTCGGTTAGTCCATATTTCCAATCTCATATCACTGTCCTATGACTGTTTCAGGTTGATGATGAGGGATACATCAAGGCCCTCCTTAGACGAGTATTTTCCTATCAACTTCAACACATTATCCAAGAATTTGACTTAGAAACACAACAGTACCTTGGAACTTGCATGCCTTAATGGCAGGTCTCCTCTCCTTCGATAGTGGGTTTACGTCATTGACCTCTGATCGATTGATTCCACATATGTTCAACCTCAAATCAATTATAACCATTCATTGGAATGCACTAGGGTACCTTGGGAATCATTGACATCATTGGTGATTTACCTTGCACTTGTTAATGATATATTTAAATGACTGATAATAAAGTGGTTTCTACCATGTTTGACATCGAATCATTTATTCAAATGGATAGAATCCTACCATTTAGGAATCAGGACAAATACCCTAGTTTGAGAACCCACTCTGTTATGTGCTTTTCCCAGGTTGCGAAGACTATTATTAGACTGATTTACATAGATCCACTTTGTATTGCTATGTGGCTATGTTCTTGACATATTGTAGCTCCACTATGTATTCTTTCGTGGCTGCGATCAGGTCATGTCATGGAGAAATGCATCCACTTTGTATCTTTGGTGGCCCTATCCATGTTGGGCTCTAAAGATGTCTAAAAACAACCTTAGTTTAACATTAATTTATGAACCCAAGGATTCATCTTTTATCTCAAAGAATATCAGCAAAGTATATGGAGATAGCTTGTAGAGGCTAAAATCGTGTAGTGAAATAAAATTTGAGTTTATCAACAATCAAGTTCCTCAAACATTCATTAAAGATTCTAGGAATTGAAATCTAAAGATGTGAAATGGAAAAGAACTAATTAATCTATTGAATTCATTTTAGGAACAATAATTGAATCTAAGTGAAGACTTGAAAATTGACTATTATTATGAATCAAATTGCTGGAAAGGAAAAGGCGAATTACTCCTGTATGGAAGAGATATCCGCTGATTCAGGAGAATCGTGTGCTACGCTGGACAATCAGTTTTCTTTCCCTTGATGAAAGATGTGCCAGTAATCTTCCCACTACCAGGTAATTTTCCACATCAGCATACCAAGGTGGTTTTGTAGTAATGACAAATAGATGCTAATCTGGAAATCGATCTTCGACTGTTAAGGAGTCGTCTGTTTTGTGTATGCGGGATAGGAATTTTGTGACAAGGTTTTCTCTCCCGGGTCGATCTTTGATGGTGATATCAAATTCCTGCAATAGTAACAACCATCGAGTGACCCATCCATTAGTAATTGGTTTATTAGCTATATATCTAATAGCATAATGATCAATATACAGAATGACTGGATAGCCTATTATACTCTGTATGAAAAAGTTCCCTAGGGGCATGTGAATGTAGTTTTATCTTGATCTTTTGTGGCAATCTGAATCTGATTGTACATACTAAAACCATATAGGAAAGAAAATAATTTCTTTCCTACCAAAGTATCTAGGACCTGATCAATGACAGGCAAAGGGAAGTGGTCTTTTTGAGTTTCTTTGTTAAGTTCCTTGTAGTAAACACAGATTCACCATTTCCCTTTTTTTTTGGGACGATCACTAATGGGGAAACCCACTGACTATCTGAGATGGGATATAAATAATTTACGTCCAACAACTTTTGTAATTATTCTGTAACAATATCCCCGAGGTGAGGATTCAATCTTGTCTATGGTTGTCGGATCAGCCGGGCAACTTTTTCAACATAAACGTGGTGTGTGTAGAGTTGTGGATCAATAACTTTCATATCAAAGTATTCCCATGCAAAAGCTTGCTGGTAATTGGAGAGGACTCGAATTGGATTCTGTTGTTGTTGTTCATCTAAATTGGCATTGATGTTTAGAGACCTCCCTAGTGCAATCTCGACGGGTTTTCTATTATGAACGACTGTAGTTGGAATTTTTTGTTCCATTAAATCTTCTAGCAGGTCTCCCTGTGCTTCACAGTCTAGAACAACTTGGAGCATCTGGCAGGTTGGGTTGCTCATGGTGGCTGGACTATTGGTAAACCCACTAATTACGTCATCCCCTAGCTAGTTTTTAAGTCTGAGGGGTTCTTCCTGCATAAGAGGGGCTTGTAGATCCCTCTCTGGGTATCATGGTGGTGACAATTGTGGATATACAAAAGTTGGACTTGGCTTAGTAGGAGGATATAAAATGATATTCTTTGTGATACCTCCTTTAGTGATTGTCATATTACCTGCTCGACATCCTATGTACGCATCTTTTTTTGCAAGCCATGGCTTGCCCAGTATCAATGGATGCCCTTCAAGTCCACTTCTTGGGTTGATGACAAGGAAGTTCACCATATATTCACAAGAGTCAACATAGATGGTTGTATCATGTAATGTGCCAACTAGTCAAACTACTGATTGATCTGCCAACTACAACATTATTGCAGTGGGTTCGAAGGAGTTAAATCCCAGGGTATTGCAGGTTTCCATAGTCAGGATGTTGATGGTTGCTCCCAAATCAACTAGTGTATTTGGAAAAGAATAGCCCTGGATCTGAACTGTCACTATGGGATTCCCCGGATTTGCATATTTGACTGGTTCTTGTCTACCTAAAGTTAGATCAGACAAGGTGCCTACCACGTGGACTGTTGATGATGGATTTTTAATTTTTCGCACGAGCTTTATCCCACATAGATCCTTGCTTGTTTTTGTGTAGATTGGGATGTACTGAAGAGCTTGCAGGAGCAGAATCTTGATATATAAATTCTTGAGTTCCCCTACAATGTCAAAGTTGGGATATAGTCGGTTTTGCTATCATCAATCTTTCGGGGAACGAAGTGGAGGGCATTGCATCCTTATCGGGATCTTATGATTCGACTGTGTTCCTCCCCTACTCGATTTCTTTTGTTATTACCATAGTTGAAGGTGTTATTGCTAGTTGTTTTTCACTCTCCTGCTCTTGAAAAACGTTATTTTCTTTAAGAGATATTATTCGTCCCGATCTCAATCGTAGTTCGCTGCACCCTACTGAGTTGGTTTCTCTTTCACCATTTTACATAATCTAGATGAGATGAGCTGGTCTATTATTTGGATTTGGGTGAGGCTGGGCTCGTAGTTTAGGGTGCAATTGAGATTGCATATTTTGAGGCAATTGGAGTGGTGCTTGTAGCGTAGGCTGAGTTTGAGGGGCCATCCCCATGGGTTGGTTGTTTATCCCCATGGGGCGCTGCCAATTCTAATTCCAATTTGGGTTTTGGGTAGTCATGTTGGGCCACTGTGAAGGGTAGATGTTGTTATTTTAGTTTTTCCAAGATGAGGTGGGATATTGTGAGTTAGGCCTTGTGGAAATTGCAGTTGGTTGATTCTACTAGGCAGGATTTGTGGCGGGCTGGTTTTTCCAAGTGGGATTTGCAGGTGGGTATTGTTGGGGCTGCCAGTTCTGATTAGTAAATGGCTGACCCTGCCATGTGCTACTAGGAGATTGCTACTGATTACACTGTCCAGAGAAGAAAGATGAAGGGTCCTGTAGTGTATCTGGAGGCCGATTCTACCATTAACGTCACTAAGCCATCAGATATAGCGACTTTGTTTCTTCTTCTACTTCTCTAAAGACATATTTCAGTCTAGGAAGTGATGGGAATTGTTTTGTGTTGTGATATTTTGCGCATATAGCACAAACCCGGACTATGTCTAAAGGGAAATCCCTTGGACCATGTTTTCTTCTGCACCTGTGGCAAAATATGGCCAACGTTTGTTCAGCTTCTGTTTTTTTTGTTTAGCCTGCAATACATCCAATTTTGTAGTTATAGTGCTCAAAATATATGTTTTGAAGTTTTCTAAGAGATTACCAACTTCAGCTCGCGTAACACCCCCGCTGGTAATATTTCTATTTCTAGTGAGGGGGATGAACATCCCTGATTTGGTCCGTGAACTTCCTCTTGAGCACCTGATGCGCAATAGGATGATGTCGTCATAAGTTTCTTGATAAATTTCAGCCTTTCCCATCAAATTCATCGTTTCTACCCATTCATCTTTCATACCCTTAATTAGAGTTTCCTTAAGTACTTCACCTAGTAATGTGCCAGAGGTTGATCTTTGTAAATTATATTGAAATATCTCGACATATTATTCTAATGATTCATTTTCTTTTGCAGTCATTTGAAAGATTTCATCTTTTAAGTCTCTGGTTCTACAATAATCCTGATATTTTTTCAAGAAGGCCTATTTCATCTCGTCCCATGAGTTTATAGATCCTCCCCCTAATCCCATAAACTAGCGTAGAGCTGCTCCTTTCAAAATGGAGGGGAACAATTTTAATTTTTGGGGTTTGGAGGTGTAATCATACCCTCTACATAGGACATCAAATTCAAATAAGAATGCGTCCGGGTCTTTTGAGATTAATCCATGAAAGGTTGGCAGGTTTTGTTGGAGAATTGCTTTCATGGATGCATTAGCGATTGGATCAACTATAAGATATTCCAAAGTGGAAGTCTGGGGATGTTGTGGATTTGGTTGTTCCAATCGATCGAAAATACGCCAGAAATATTCAAGGATTTCTTGATCCAGATATTTTATTTGAGTTGGTTGGTTATCTGATCCTCTAGGGGATTTGATTGCACTTCCTCTATCTGGGATTTCAGGTATGCCTTCTTCTTTCACAGGAGATTTTGGATCGGGTGGTGGGTCTATCTTAGCTATCCCACTGTTTTCTCCTTCTCCTTCCTCCATATTACAAGAGTTTCCCTCTTCTAAATGATTGAGGGGTGGAAGATATGTTCTTTGAAAGATTTTCTTAGTCCACTCAGTTTTTCTATGAATCTCAGTGTGGGCTGTAGTTGGTGAAACTGCCACCTGAGGGATTTGGGTAGATCCTTTTCTAGGTCCAACCGAAGCTTGAKATTCTTCTTTTCGGATGATGTCTTCTATGAAAGTGCTTCTTCSAGGGGGCATCGAGCCCTGGGCTTTGGTAATTTTTGGTGGGGGTTTTGGTTTTTCAAGATCTTTCTTGTTAGTCATACACACTTCACACAACAAAAAAAAGAGAAAATCAAGAAAGAAAAACACCTATGCAACCTCTTACCGCGTCAGCTGGAGGTAGGCACTGGCATAAGCATCTTACTTATTGCCTACATAGGTTCTTACCTTCCATCTTCAATACGTAGTCCTCCAGAGGCACAATCTATGCTAACTTTGACATTCTTCCCCAGCAACGACGCCAAAATGTTGGGCTCTAAAGATGTCTAAAAACAACCTTAGTTTAACATTAATTTATCAACCCGAGGATTCATATTTTATCTCAAAGAATATCGACAAAGTCTATGCAGATATCTTGTAGAAGCTAAAATCATGTAGTGAAATAAAATATGAGTTTATCAACAATCAAGTTCCTCAAACATTCATTAAAGATTCTAGGAATTGAAATCTAAAGTTGTGCAATGGAAAGGAACTAATTAATCTATTGAATTCATTTTAATAGAAAAAATTGAATCTAAGTAAAGACTTGCAGAATTGACTATTATTATGAATCAAATTGCTGCAAAGGAAAAGGCAAATTACTCTATCTATGGAAAGAAACAGAAACTGTAATCTAATTGAAATGAGACAACAATCGTAATTCTATTGAAAGAAATAACAACTATATTTTAAGAGAAAGGAACAACAATTGTAAACTAAGTGAAAGGAACAACAAATGTAAACTAAGTAAAAGTAACAACAAGTGTGAACTTATGAGGAACTTTAATGCATCAAATCTCAGTAATAGGAATTGGAACAACAATCATCTAATGCTTCAGGAAATATCTATCTCTTGCAATTTCCATTTGATATATTGAATATATATTTCAAATGAGTTATGGTAGAGCCTCTGAAATTTTGTGTAGAATTCGCACCACCTATTTGAAGTTGGATGAGTGTAGAGGTCCATAAATGGTTCCAATAGTTTGTAGAGAAGCATGGGCTATTGTAGAGGTTATGGAACCTCCACGGGAAGCATGGACACCCTGCAAGTTTTTTGAAAATGTTTCATACCAATGGATGTAGTGGATCCATGTATAGATGTAGTGAATCCATGTATGGATGTAGTGAATCCATGTATGGTTGTCCTTGTAATGGTTAACGAAGATCTGAGGGTAAATAAAAATTCCTGTAGTGCCTATGGACCAACTGTGATGCTTATAGTGTATGACCTAAAAAATGGATTTTGATAGGACCAAAAGGAGGTTGGTGATTGTTGCAAATGTTTGAACCCGCAAAATTCTTCAAAACCTTTTTTCTATGGAGAGCATACCCGCTCTGATACCATTGATATAGATCTTGGGGGTTAGGATCTAGATGGATTTAATGCCGAGAGAGGAGGAGCTTAGACGTGCCAATATTACATGAAAATAAGCATGGAAAAAAGCATGTAAATGAAGTACTCGGGAAGTGAGGCTCAAAGAGGAGCCTCACCTCTAAAACAAATTACTAGTAAATCACTCAAAGCTAATTAATCTCACAATGAACAATAGAAATTTTGAGAGAAGCTAAAATGAGTAACTTGATATTATGAGAAGGCTTTCAAGGCCTTTATATAGCATTACAAAATGGTCCATTGGACAAAGTCAAAAAGATCTTATTAAATGAGTCTCTATTGTTAGTATAATAGATCTAACTACCCACCTAACTAAGTAGTGGAAAATAAAACTCGATACAATAATGGAAAGAGCTCATTAAAGGAGTCTCTATTGTTATAATAATATATCTAACTATTGAGCTAACTAAGTAGTGGAAAATAAACGCAATACAATAATGGAGAGGTGGGACTCTCTTTGACCCATATAGGCAACTACTATCCCAATTAATTAATGAGGATGTGGGCATCTCCTTCATTCATATGGAAAATATATTATCTTTATATCTTTATGAATTTTGCATCTAAATTTAGACCATATACTCCCTAAAATTCAGATCAATAGGGGAGCTCCATTCTTGTTGAGGAAAAAGGGGGATCTTCTCCACCAAATTCTATGGGCCAACTCTCTTTGATTGGGTTAGTTATGTTCAACCCTCATGCTTGGGCTTCACCTTAGGATATGATCTAAACCTTAAGGGTCCATATCCTCATCCATATCCCTCATTTGCTTCTGATAATTGTACTTCTCATGCCTATAAATTGAAAGCATTTCCATGGGGAAGGAGGAGGAAGAAATCAGTAATAACATCGTTATTTTGATCTTTTATTTTTTAACCAAGGCAGGGACGCAGAGAAGTTACGTAAACTTATCAAATTGATTGCGATTTGGCGGTAAGGAATGCATTTGATCACGAGGAAAAATAATTCCTCAGTTCCCATAATCGACAGGTCTTGGAAGTTTTTGTGAATGTAAAAAACACACGCCAATTGTCAATTATAATGAAAAGGTTTTGGAAGTTTTGTCGAGAGATATTGACGGCCAAATTTCAACATTCGCTGAAGAATGGTTGGTCGTGAGCCATCCATTAATATATTCACAGGACAATAGTTTATTGTATCAATTTAATATATTCACACAATAGTGGTTTATCGTTATAAAATTATTTTATTCAAAATTTTATATAAATTAAATAAAATATTTAAAAAATTGAATATTTTTACAAATATATCTTCAAATATTTATAGTTGGAAAATTACAATTTTTATATTTTAAATAAATTTCATCTTTAAAATCATTCTTGATTAAATATTTATTTAAAATAAACAAATCTAAACATTAAAATTGTTTACCAAATCCAATTTTAAATAAATTTCATCTGTAAAATCAACCATTCCTGATTAAATATTTATTTGAAATAAACCAATATAAACATAGAAATCTAGTTACCAAATCTAATAGAATAATTATCACATCAACTCGTTTTTGAAATATGTTGTATATTTCAAATAAACAAATAAACAGTCTAAATGTGCTCCGAATCGGACCAATTATGTTCACCAGATCCAATGGATTAATTATCGCATCAACTCGCTTTTGAAAGTTGGTGTATATTCAAAATAAACAAAGGAACTGGAACTTTTTAAATATGCTCCGGTTTGGACCGATTTTAATCGCATATAGAACCTTCTTAATCATAAATGGATTGTTTTTACAGTCAAATATTTTTACATATTTTTATTTTTTAGAAATAAACAAATCTAAACATCAAAATCTAATTACCAAATCTAATAAAATAATTATCACATCAACTTGTTTATTTCATCCTTAAAATCATCCTTGGATATAGGGTGCTCCATGAACACAACCTATGGCTACATAAATGGTACTAACTCCAAGGAGAACGACACTAGGAAATATTCGTACCCAAACTATTACTGTTTTCCCACTCTACATCTGGAAATATGATCTTTCACATTTTCCAAAAACCCTGCACACCAATTAAAGATCCTCGGCTCAAGACACTATACAACGTATGCCATTTGTTATTTGGAAGCAATATGGGGAATGGTGCTTCCTTCCAGTTTGGTAATAGCAAAAATGATAGCTCGTAGTGGAAGATTCCTCAAGTCTTTGATCTCAATCCTTCCACTCTTCTTCTGCGGTCCTGACACACAAAATTGTGCTATATACTCATATGTCTGTTCTGGTGTGGTCCAATGGCCAGATAGGATGATGGGTGCTCCTATCCTCGAGAGTCCTGTCAGAAAATAAATGTCATCAATGTCAATATCCAACGTGTGATATCACATTCATAAATCCTTCTCATCAGTGTCCCATAATCCGATCAGATGCTCAAGGAGAAGTATTTCTTTTCACATATTCTGTATCTTGAAGTATTTCAATATCCATTAGTTTCAGAGAGCTTCCCTCACTTGAGGGTAATGTAAGGCAGATACATCATAATTCTCATGCTCCCTTTCCTTCCATTCAAGAATTTTGGCTGATAAATCCCTACAAATCAACAGTAAAATGCATTAGTCAAAACCCCAAACAAAGAAAATGATTTTTCAAAGGTCAAATTACAAAGAAAAAAATGTGTTTTGCACTTGAAGACCCCCTACAAGATTTTACAGAGCGTTGGTGCCTCCTAGTGAAAGGAACTAGGGCACCAAGATCTAGGATGGCACCCATCAAGATGCCATAGGGGAGCGCCACCCATAGTAGGGTGCATTAGAGGCCCCTAAAGAGACAAAAACAATTGAGACAAGCATCAAAATGAAAAATAAAACCATGGAAAATGAAGAGGAGGATCAGATCTCTGACCTGGTCCAGATGAAACACAAAATGATGGTCTGTAGCTCCCGCAATCGATGCTAAAAAAACTGCTCCAAATGGGAAAAACTCAAGTGAAAAGAGAAATTGCAAGTGAAAGGTGAAAATGAAACAAAATGTTTCCCAAAATGACTTTTTACCATTTGCAAACTAGTTTTGTCTAACCTTTTTTCGCATTTATATTACCTACGATTTGATTTTTTGCAATTATCATCATTTTTTAAGGAATTGGTGACATTTTTCCCCGAGATGATTGTTTTTGTAGGAACATATGAACTAGAATAATTTTGTCACCTTGTAATCTCTTCGAGCAAACTTCATCATCATTCGAGCTCGTTAAAATATGAAGAGTCATTTGTTGGGCAATAGTTTGATAGTTTAACCCTTTTTTGGTCCCAGCAGAATAACTATGAAAAATGAATAATCTAGTCAAATATCAACTACAAGATTTCTCCATCATATTATTTTATTCTTTTTTGGGCCTCTGAGAAATAAATTACGAAAAAGAACACCCACAAAGTTTTCTTTAAATTCTTTTCAAACTCCTTAAACATGAAAAAACCTGATTGTCCTTCTCTGGACTCATAAAGCCATACATTGAAGGACTCATCTCAGAACAAACCATTACTTCTTCTAGTTCATTAAACATGGGAAGAGGAACTGACCGAAGTTGAGTTATACCAAGCACCTGTTATCCTCCTCAAGCTCGATAAACAAGAAAGAGGTACTCATCTATCTGCATGGGGGGGGGGGGAATTGCAGGAAGTGGGTCAAGTGTCTTGAAACCTTTAAGGAAGTTGTTGTTGTCACCCTTGAACATGGAAACCATCTGCATTTCACCTTATATTTGGTGAATTCACTCTCCCAGTCATACCAATCCCATGAGTCTTGTTACTCCTTCGAATCATCCGAAGAGTTCCCTAGTCATTGTTGCACTGTGTTTTGGTCCATTTCTCAAATGAGTCGAAAGATTCTAAGTCTTGTGTCATGCCTCATAAATTTTCAAAGGAAGTCTTTCAAAGATCAACCATCTATAATATTACCAGTTTCCATCCCTGGGTCAGTCCATATTTCCAATCTCATATCACTATCCTATGACTGTTTCATGTCGATGATGAGGGATACATCAAGGCCCTCCTTTGACGAGTCTTTTCCTATCAACTTCAACACATTATCCAATAATTTGACTTAGAAACACAACAATACCTTGGAACCTGCATGCCTTAATGGCAGGTCTCCTCTCCTTCAACAGTGGGTTTATGTCATTGACCCCTGATCGATTGATTCCACATATGTTCAACCTCAACTCAATTATAACCATTCGTTGCAATGTACTAGGGTACCCTGGGAATCATTGACATCATTGGTGATTTACCTTGCACTTGTTAATGATATATCTAAATGACCAGTAATAAAGTGGTTTCTACCATGTTCGACATCGAATCATTTATTCACATGGATAGAATCGTACTGTTTAGGAATCAGGACGAAGACCCTAGGTTGAGAACCCACTCTGTTATGTGCTTTTCCCAGGTTGTGAAGAATATTATTAGACTGATTTACATAGATCCACTTTGTATTGGTCCGTGGCTATGTTCTTGACATATTGTAGCTCCACTATGTATTCTTTCGTGGCTGTGATTAGGTCATGTCATGGAGAAATGCATCCACATTGTATCTTTGCTGGCCCTATCCATGTTGGGATCTAAAGATGTCTAAAAACAACCTTTAACATTAATTTATCAACCCGAGGATTCATCTTTTATCTCAAAGAATATCGACAAAGTCTATGCAGATAGCTTGTAGAGGCTAAAATTGTGTAGTGAAAGCAAATATGAGTTTATCAACAATCAAGTTCCTCAAACATTCATTAAAGATTCTAGGAATTGAAATCTAAAGATGTGCAATGGAAATGAACTAATTAATCTATTGAATTCATTTTAGGAGCAATAATTGAATCTAAATAAAGACTTGCAGAATTGACTATTATTATGAATCAAATTGTTGGAAAGGAAAAGGCGAATTACTCTATATATGGAAAGAAACAAAAACTGTAATCTAATTGAAAAGAGACAACAATCGTAATTCTATCGAAAGAAATAACAACTATATTTTAACAGAAATGAACGACAATTGTAAACTAAGTGAAAGGAACAAAAAATGTAAACTAAGTAAAAGGAACAACAAGTGTGAGCTTATGAGGAACTTTCACACATCAAATCTCAGTAATAGGAATTGGAACATCAATCATTTAATGCTTTAGGAAATATCTATCTCTTGCAATTGACATGAAATCATCAACACACTTATGCATTCATTTAACTACTGTAAAAGAGAATCGAATCACAAAACATAAATTGAACTGATACAATTACAGGTCGAACATTAGCTCCTTCAGAATGGGTCCTTGGTCCTTAGAAGAATTGCTATTTGAAATTCAGTACATAGAAATGGTAAAACCGCTCAAATGTTTTATTAATTTCATAGCTGATACAACATTTTACAAAAACTGCGAACGCATAGAAATTCCAAGTTCCGAGATCTTGGATTCAATTCTTCTATATCTTTTGAATATCTATTTAGCCCTTATATATTACAAMAATCTGGGTAAATTAAGCTATCCTGAGGATCGAGGTATCCTCAGGATTKCTTTACTATTATAAAGTTACAATATAAGAAACTCAATCATCTTCAAAACTGCCTTGCGCCATATAGTCGTCAACCTCCAATAGCTTGCGCATCTTCAATATTTTCTTTGCTATGTTGGGTTTGACAATATTTAACTAATCCTATAATAAAACCAAACAATTCCAACTATATTTTAGGATCTATGTAATCTAACTTCATCAATAACGCAAAAGAGTATATTATTCATTTTCTATTATATTTTCTCCTAAATAACCGAAAATTCAATCAAGATGATATCATGAAATGTGGGAAAAGGGAAGATATTTATACCTTTTTCATAACCTAACATACCCCCCAGCTTACCTTCTTGCATGTCCTCATGCAAGCTGAGATCTTACATGTAAAGAAGTAATGTTGTAAGGTGGAAAGGTTGGTTCACCAAGCCTTTTGAACCCATTGGTTCTTTTGGGTTGCTGGCGCAAGGTCGCACACGCATACCCTGCAGGGTCTTTGCACACACCTCCCACTCTCAGGATCGTTCAATCCCCTCTTTGAGATGAATTGTCTCTTTAGATCCCCTGCTAGAATCCTATTCCATAAACCTGATCCACAGGTCCTTTAATTCCCTTCATGGCCTTCTGCACTTTACCGTGACTTTTCCCCGACTCAATGTCGGGGTTTCAGGGTATCGCGTTCCCCGTTGTCGAGAGTCACAGTCCTCTTGATTCCACGATCACCGATGATCTTCTTTTCACGCACTAGCCCTGCTAGCTAGATTCCTGGCCCATATGACCAGAATTCATAAGACCGTAGCCTTACCTTCCTATCGATATTTTAGGGTTTAAAAACCCGATGCACCCTTTGTGTGCTATCCCTCCTGGCTAGACCCTGGTCCACATGACCATCACCCCATGACCACAAACTTACCCCTCGTCAGGGTTTCGGGGTTTGCGATGCCAAGATGCATACGCCCATGGGATTCCTGATCATCCAAATCCTGATTCTCCGTCGTGCTGACAGCTGGCCTCCACTACAGCTCTGTCCTCCTTCTCTGTTGTGCTGACAACTGGCCCCCCCTCATCGGGGTTTCGCGTTTCACGATTTCAAGGTGCACAAACCCTTTTTCTATGGGATCTCCGATATCCCGATGACTCAAACTTCGATGGATGCTTCCCTGTCAGGACCTTTTCCGATGGCACTATGTGATTTCCATGTGTCCTCCTCAAATGGACAGTCCCGATTATGTCAGGATTTTGAGACTTCCAATGTCCTGGTTCTCTTTTCCTCAGGAACTTCGATTTCCCGATGGCCAATATCCCAACTCGCTCCGGATCTCCGACACCTGTCCCTCTGAATGGACGGCTCAGATTATGTCGGGGTTTTCGACCTGGATTTTCCCCGATCTCTTGTCCATGGGAATGTCGATCTCTCGATGCGCCAAAACGCTGATGGCGCTTGATATCCACCACGTGTCCTCGCTAACGGATGGTCCAGATCTCGTCGGGATTTTGAGACTTATGATGTCTCAGTTCTCACGACCTCAGGAATCCCGATTTCCTGAGTGCCGATATCTCGATGGATACACCTCGTGCAACTCCTGCCCAATCTGATGGCTGGCGGGATTTCTGTATGAGATCCGATGGCTATCAGTCTCCTCCTTCTGTAGGCTCCTCCTGAGCTCCTCCTGGACATAGAAACCCAACAGTCCAGATTTCTTCTCCTGTCGATCTGACAGTGGCTCCTCCTCCTCTTGAGCTTCCTGCGATTTCTTCCTGCCTTGGAAGAATTTCCAAGGTTCCAAACGCCTCGACCCTTGCTTCTTTTCTCCTCTGCGAACTCTTCGCCTCTGAGTATCGTTGCACGTATGAGAATGCTACCCTTCCTAAACTTTTTATCTTTGAATCCTTGGAGGATTCCTTGACTCCTTCCCTCTGCAGAGTCTTCATGCACCAGAGTTCTATCTCTCCCGAGATTACGCAAACACTCAGACCCCTTGGGAGATTTTGTCCTTCTTCTCCCTCAGATGGAGAATGAAATGGATGCCTTCCTGGCTTCCTGCTGCTCAAGAAACTAAATTGCTGAGTCTTTCTGGGTGTTCAACAACCCAGTGAAGATCCTTCAGTGGAATCTTCCTTCAGCTCACAGAACTCAAAGAGTTATTTCCTCTCTTCTGTGCATGTCTGCACACTGACTCAAATGCCTACCTGGCAGAGTGTCTTCTTCTCTTGTGCACTCCTTGCACCTTCTCAATACCCACCTGGCAGATCTCTACAGAATCCTTAGTGATTCTGGTTCTTCTGAACTCACAACAGAGTTCTTCTTCAGATGCACCACTGTGCATATGTTCAATGCCCACCTGGCAGAGCTCTACAGAATTCACAACAGAATTCTGTCTGCAACTGTGTTTCTCATACACATCCTGGCCTCCAAGGTATTCAACAACATTGAGGTTTTCCTCCCGAGTTGTTGACTTCAGCCTTGTTCCGCAACACGTCTTTGTCTAACTCCGCAGAGTTCAGAAGTGCAACCTCTGTGCATTGGTATTCAAAGACCGCAGCACTTTGTGATGCCCTCCTGACATGAAACCTCAAAGACCTCTCAAGCCTGAAATCACACACACTCCTGCAAATGCACAACTACAACATACATTCACAATATGAAGAACACACACAAACATCCATATAACACAGAACTCATGCAGGAAAAATTTCTTCTGATTATATTAACAATGGCAAATGCCTGTAGTTACAATGTGTTCCTGAGCTCTCTCTAGCTCTTCTCAACTCTTCTCTTCTCTACATGAAAATCCTCACACACTATGATTTCTTTTTTTCAAAATGAGATCTCAAAATCTCTTTTACCTGAGGGGCTCATCGAGCGCTTCCCCCCAGGTCTACCTACTCTATTCAATTACAATCAATGGCTGTCTAGTCCAGCATCTGGATCTGGATCTGAGTCGATCTAGAATTAAAGTCGATCTTATCTACAGCCTGTGCAAAGTCACGACTTCCATGGCTCACCAGCCTAAGCATTTAATTACATCGAATTCATATTTTAAATGAGGTTGTGCCTCCCTTCAATGCACGATTTGAATTTCGCGGACGTGGTTGGATGACGTGGAGAGATGCTCCTGCATCATGAGTTCTCCAAAAGAAACATCCTCCCTTTTCTTATTAATTTGATAATCTCTTTGGTAACTTTCTGGAGGAAACCAGATGATAGGGGGATTATATCTGCACCCAATCCAAGCAGGTCCTTCCTCTTGGAGCAATCGAGAATACCTTTCCATTCTAAAGGTGGCTACAAAGAAATTCTTGTACCCAAAGGGTTCCTTACTCTTTACTTCACTGGAAGATGCATCCCATCTCAATTTAGAAGCATCAAGAGCTTCTTCCTTAAGATCTCTAAAACAAGTGATACCTGAATGTATAACCTGTAGATGGATAGGGGCTAAGGATTTTGCGAACACCCCTCTTTTCATAAAAGTTTTATGTCGCATAATGGTTGGAAATGACTTTGGAGGCTCTCCCCTAACCCAAAGAGCTAGACCAGTTTCCCTCTTTAGGAAGGTTTTATTAACTTTACCCCATCTGACTTGGTTCTGGGTAAATGACAGAAATGCCTGAAACTGTGTGTCACCTATGAATGGGCTAGGGTTATCTTTTCTTTCTTCTTCTAGAATGAAATTATGAAAGTACAACTCACATAAAAAGTATTGTACCTTTTTGTCCTGCTCTCTGAAACATGAAATAAACTCAGGCACAATGGAAAATGAAATAGGTTTACTTGCTCTGATGGCCTTCAATCTCAATAACATATATCATTCTAGCAAGAATAAAGTGTAATTGGTGGTAGGGGCTCTGTAATTAATAGCATTAGAGTAGACATCACAAATGTCTTTGATTTGCTCCAAATCTTTTTCCAATTGGGTTTGCACCTTTTTTACCTTCCCTTGGGCTCTATGAGTGCAACATAGGTCTCACTCTCTGTTGCTGTCATGTCCTTCAGTTGTTTAACAATATTTTGATGTTCATCCCTAGTGACCATCTCATCTTTGTGTTAAGCCAATGCTCATTGGGCCTGTGTAAGCTCTGCTTTTAGTTTATCAATGGTGATACCCTGTGCTTGAGATAGGGATGCTTGGTATTCTTCCATAGCGCCCATCTCTTCCCTGGATTGATTTAATGGTTGCTGGGCCTGTGTAAGAGTTTGGGACTGGAGTGCCTAGTGATCTGCCATAGTCAGTAATTCATTTCCGTTTTGAACTAGGGTTTGTTGAGACTGCATCAATTCTTCCTCCAATCTCCCGATGGTAGCATTCTGCTCAAGGAGTTGAGCTATTTACTCTAATACCGGTGTGTTTGTCTGCACCTCAACATCAATTTCTTCTGTAGCTATCATATTTTCTTTTGTTTCTAAAGGAATTGCTTCCTCGTTTTGAGCTAATGTTTCTTCGACTACTATTTCTTTAGGGTCTGTCTGTATCCCTACAGAATTTGTACCGACTGCTTCTTTAGGAAGAGGGTTTCTTCCTTGCACTTTGGCCCTTTTGTTTTTCTTTCTTCTGTGGGCCTTATCTACTTTTTCTAACTATTTCCTTAATTCCTTAATAATTTCCTTGATTTTAACCACCTTCTACTTTAATACTTCAACCTTCTTAGCCTTTTTCTTCAACAGTTTGTTTTATTTTTTTAACTTTCTAATTTTCTTATGGCTCTTGGCTGATTTTTGTTTATGAGAGGCCTCAAGGTATTCTTCATTCTGGCCAACAGATGGTTGATCCTCTGTTCCTTCCAAACATTATGTCTGTCCAAGAGGGCTTCTTGTTTCAAAATTAAGTTCTTCCTATGTTGTGTCCTCTGGAAAAGACATTTCAATATCAGGAAAATCTTCAGCTGGTTTTGAAGAGGAGTCTTGTTTTGGGAATTTTTCTGGATTATTTGTGCCCTTATCAATTAAGGTTCCCAAACTTCCCAAAACCTGGGCTATTTCTACATCATACGTCTTCAAAAATTGTTCTGTCAGATGCTCTAATGTCGGTTGGGTGTCTTCCTGATCATTCCTTTGTGAGGTCTGTTCTGCTTGCCCAATTTATTGAACATTCTCCCATGAAGATTGTTCTGTATAATTCTGAGGTTCTTCACGCTGTTTTTTTGTACCCTGAATTGCTTCAGTTGTTTCCTAAATTCGTCTGCTTCTTCTCCTTGTCTGAATGATGGTTTTAGGGGCAGTTGTTGCTCTCTTCCTCTTTTTCGTTAATGGCTTTGTCTATGAGGTTTGGGCCTCTGTGATTTGGGCATGGTCTACCTCAACTTCGGTTTGAGGAGATGAGATTTCTCATTGGGTAGTAGTCTCCTCTACCTGTCTATCTTCAATTTACTGTGGTGGGTTTTCATGGAATAATTAAGGCTTCTCCAATTGTGGATGTCTATTAGCCTCAATCAGGTTATCCCAGGTCAATTGAGTTTGACTCAGTGCTTTATTTGTTATTAGTTTAACTAATTTGTGGTTACTGATAACAATAACAGGGTCCTTGGATTTTTGTGTTCTTAAGACAACTTCATGTAATATGGCATTCAGAAAGAAAGGTAGATTAAGTACTAACAATTTTTTTAAGGCTGCCAACAATTTAAGGTGGTGAGGTCGAATTACATCATATCATCCATCAAAGGTGATGTGCCGCTGAATTATCCCTGCCAGTTCCTTCCATGGTTCTCTGAGGGTACTAGGATTAAGTCCTTTTCCCTTCTTATCCAATTCTTCCCCAGGGTCTGTGAAAGTTTCCATAGCTTCCTTCAGTGCTGTGTATCTTCCTGTCCACTGAATTCCCATGTTAGCGAGGCCTATGACCTCTGCTAATATTTTCGGGGTGAATGAGATTTGTATGCCTCACACCATAGAGATTTCTCCCTGCAGATTCTGAAAGAATTCAAGCGTGACATTCGTGTCATATCCTTGCAGACGAATGAAGTACTCCGTCCACCCCAGCTGGTGCAGGATGGCTCCTGCTTGCTCTGTAACCTATAGTAAATTTGGCTCCCTGCGCACACCTCTGCCACCCATTTTGTAAGAAAATGTGGATGACTATCGTTCCTGGTAGCAGACTTGGTTAGACCAATTCAAAGGAAAAATTACCGAAAATAGAAAATATCAGAGACGAAAAATGGTTACAAATGTGGGTATTTATTACAATCATTACTATCTTTGTCGAGAAGCGTGTCGAGCGTCCACTCCCCTCATTAATATAAATGTCAACCTTGACCGTCAGCGTAGGGGAACGTAATGAGTGTAGGTATTGATGGTGAGAAGTAATGATTGTACTGCCGCCGCCAATGGGGATCAATGATCTATTTTCAAACAACATATTTTAACGGTAATCATTAAACGTTAGTCCTCTTTTATGGAATTGAAATATACCTACACTCAAAAGAATGCTTTAAGGATACGTACGCCGAATAAATTAAATCTATTCATTTAAATAATATCCCACATATCATAATGTTGTGTATTTTCCGTTTTATTCAATACAACCGAAATGATAGCCTCGTTATTGAGTGAAGGAAATCTAGAGACACTCAAAAAATTGGTGTTTAAGTTAAACTTCCATACCACAGGTAGAGTCACTATTGCCAGCAGACGTCCATAGCCTCGACAGGGTTTCCCTTTAACCCTTAGATGAGCTTATATCATTGATTATTTGAATCATCTTTTCCAAAAAGACCATTATCCTGGTTTGGTAGCCAGATGGTGATAATGCCACTCACTAGATTTTAACTTAGGTGAACAAGCTGAATCGTGATGAGACCCCTTGTCCTTTGATGAGAAAATATCAAAGGCCATTTCCCTAGTGTGGTAGCCATAGTGGGAATGTCACTTAGGTTATTATCCTATGATCATGGTAGGTTGGCTCGTGATGAGACCCCCTATTCTTTTTGAAAAAAAAAATTATTTTATTTTATTTTATA
>JASDQU010735464.1:181294-201222 GCA_032191745.1 Picea mariana
TTCTTAACCATTAGGCATAATGAAACACATAGCTCCTAGATATATAAATATACTCAACTAAACAACAAAAATGAAAACTGTGTTTTAATAATCATTATCTTAACAAAAATGAGAACCATCATCTTAGACTTATTCATGACATAGCTAAAGAAAACGCATTGACCATTAATCTATTTATTAAAAACCCTATATTAATCATTAATCTATTCATTAAACCATTATATTAATCATTAATCTATTTATTTTAATATCGTTTGATTAATTTGCAAAATAGTGTAATTTGAGGAAGCTACCTCTCTAGAGGATTTTGGGAAAATAGACCACCGATTTTGGAAACCATTAAATCTAACATCATGATGAGAGGATGAGAAAATAGACCACCGTTATTTATTTATTTAAAAAGTGGGAAAATAGACCACCGTTATTTATTTAAAAAGTATAATTCGCAGCCCTTATCTAAAACATAGATTCATAGATTTTTGTCAATGTTATGTTCTTTACGCAACAACCAAAAGTAAATCCAGCCATTTATGATGCTGAGGTCAATTGTGTCAAGAGTTGTGAATTACAAATGTGGGATAATCATTGGATGTTGTACACCTAATAATCTTAGATTGACATAATCGGAAAGGAAGTTTCTATAAATGTTCTAGAGGAACATAATCGACAAGAAAACTTCTAAAAATGTATATGGTGGATATTGTTGATTGAAAATCTCCTTTGGCTAAAAAAATGTTGCCTCATATATGCCAAAACGTACAAAACGTACATGCATTTCAAACCACCAACTATAATATGCATGGAAAAGTATGTGGGGCTATTAAACAAAATTGTGAACTTATTTAAGTGAAAAGCATGTGGGGGCTATTAAACAAAATTGTAAACTTATTTTATTGTGAGAAGTATGTATGTCTATGAAACAAAATTGTAAACTTATTTTATTATTATGTAAGAAAAGAATTACAACTCAATAAAATCCATTCATAGATATTTAAAAATAAGCATCAAATATATTTATATTATTAAAAAATAATATAAAAAAATTGATAAAATCTGTGACAAATTCCTTGTTTATTAAGGAATCTAGTACAAGCAGTGTCTTCAATATCTACAATAGGGAATACATTGTACCATAAGTTTCCTTTGCTCTATCATCACTTATGATAAAGTAGGATGCTATGTATATTCCTTTGCTCTATTATCACTTATGATAAATTAAGTTGCCATGTTATAGTAAAAATATTTTTTCATTAATGTTTTTTTTAAGTTTGATAAACAATATACATTTAGTAATAATAAATGTTATAGATAGTTACTATGATAATTCAAGATGTTATAGGATAGTAGTTGAGCCATCCATTAATATATTCACACAATAGTGGTTTATCGTTATAAAATTATTTTATTTAAAATTTTATATAAATTAAATAAAATCTTTAAAAAATTGAATATTTTTATAAATATATGGTCAAATATTTATAGTTGGCAAATTACAGTTTTTCCATTTTAAATAAATTTCATCTTTAAAATCATTCCTGGTTAAATATTTATTTAGAATGAACAAATCTAAATATTGAAATCTGTTTACCAAATCCAATTTTAAATAAATTTCATTCTTAAAATCAACCCTTCCTGATTAAATATTTATTTGAAATAAACCAATCTAAACATAGAAATTTGGTTACCAAATCCAATAGAATAATTATCACATCAACTCATTTTTGAAATATGCTGTATATTTCAAATAAACAAAGCAACAGTCTAAATGTGCTCTGAATCAGACCAATTCCGTTCACCAGATTCAATGGATTAATTATCGCATCAACTCGCGCTTTTGAAAGTTGGTGTATATTCCAAATAAACAAAGGAACTGGAACTGTTTAAATATGCTCTGGTTTGGACCGATTTTAATCGCATATAGAACCATCTTAATCATAAATGGACTGTTTTTACAAATATATAGTCAAATATTTTTAGTTGGCATATTAAAGTTTTTACATTTTAAATAAATTTCATCCTTAAAATCATCCCTGATTAAATATTTATTAGAAATAAACAAATCTAAACATCGAAATCTGATTACCAAATCTAATAAAATAATTATCACATCAACTCGTTTATTTCATCCTTAAAATCATCCCTGAATATAGGGTGCTCCATGAACACAACCTGTGGCTACATAAATGGTACTAACTCTAGGGAGAACGACACTAGGAAATATCCATACCCAAATTGTTACTGTTTTCCCACTCTACATCTCGAAATATGATCTTTCACATTTTCCAAAAATCCTCCACACCAATTAAAGATCCTCGGCTCAAGACACTATACGACGTATGCCATCTGTTATTTGGAAGAAATATGGGGAATGGTGCTTCCTTCCAGTTTGGTAATAGCAAAAATGATAGCTCGTAGTGAAACATCCCTCAAGTCTTTGATCTCAATCCTTCCACTCTCCTTCTGCGGTCCTGACACACAAAATTGTGCTATATACTCATATGTTTGTTGTGGTGTGGTCCAATGGCCAGATAGGATGATGGGTGCTCCTATCCTCGAGAGTCTCGTCAGAAAATAAATGTCGTCAATGTCAGTATCCAACATGTGATATTGCACTCATAAATCCTGCTCATCAGTGTCCCATAATCCGATCAGATGCTCAAGGAGAAGTATTTCTTTTCGCATATTCTGTATCTTGAAGTATTTCAATATCCATCAGTTTCATAGAGCTTCCCTCGCTTGAGGGTCATGTAAGGAAGATAAATCATCATTCTCATGCTCCCTTTCCTTCCATTCAAGAATTTTGGCTGATAAATCCCTACAAATCAACAGTAAAATGCATTAGTCAAAACCCCAAATAGAGAAAATAATTTTTCAAAGGTCAAATTACAAAGAAAAATTTGTGTTTTTCACTTGAAGACCCCCTACAAGATTTTACAGAGCATTGGTGCCTCCTAGTCAAAGGAACTAGGGCACCAAGATCTAGGATGGCACCCATCAAGATGCCTTAGGGGAGCGCTACCCCTAGTAGGGTGCATTAGAGGCCCCTAAAGAGACAAAAACAATTGAAACAAGCATCAAAATGAAAAATAAAACCATGGAAAATGAAGAGGAGGATCAGATATCTAACCTGGTCCAGATGAAACACAAAATGATGGTCTGTAGCTCCCGCAATCAACGCTAGAAAAATTGCTCCAAATGGAAAAAACTTAAGTGAAAAGAGAAATTGCAAGTGAAAGGTGAAAATGAAACAAAATGTTTCCCAAAATGACTTTTTACCATTTGCAAACTAGTTTTGTCTAACCTTTTTTCGCATTTATATTACCTATCATTTGATTTTTTGCAATTATCGTCATTTTTTAAGGAATTGGTGACATTTTTCCCTAGGATGATTGTTTCTGTAGGAACATATGAATTAGAATAATTTTGTCACCTTGTAATCTCTTCGAGCAAACTTCATCATCATTCGAGCTCGTTAAAATATGAAGAGTCATCTGTTGGGCGATAGTTTAATAGTGTAACCCTTTTTTGGTCCTAGTAGAATAACTACGAAAAATGAATAATCTAGTCAAATGTCAACTAGAAGATTTCTCCATCGTATTATTTTATTCTTTTTCGGGCCTCTGAGACTAAAATTACGAAAAAGAACACCCACAAAGTTTTCTTTAAATTCTTTTCAAACTCCTTAAACATGAAAAACACCGATTTTCCTTCTCTGGACTCATAAAACCATACATTGAAGGACTCGTCTCAGAACAAACCATTACTTCTTCTAGTTCATTAAACATGGGAAGAGGAACTTACCTAATTTGATTTATACCAAGCACCTGTTATCCTCCTCAAGCTCGATAAACAAGAAAGAGGTACTCATCTATCTGGATGGGGGGGGGGGGGGGGGGAATTGAAGGAAGTGGGTCAAGTGTCTTGAAACCTTTAAGGAAGTTGTTGTTGTCACCCTTGAACATGGAAACCATCTGCATTTCACCTTACATTTGGTGAATTCACTCTCCCAGTCATACCAATCCCATGAGTCTTGTTACTCCTTCGATTCATCTGAAGAGTTCCCTAGTCATTGTCGCACTGTGTTTTGGTCCATTTCTCAAATGAGTCGAAAGATTCTAAGTCTTGTGTCGTGCCTCATAAATTTTCAAAGGAAGTCTTTCAAAGATCAACCTTCTATAATATTACCAGTTTCCATCCCTAGGTCAGTCCATATTTCCAATCTCATATCACTATCCTATGATTGTTTCATGTCGATGATGAGGGATACATCAAGGCCCTCCTTCRACGAGTCTTTTCCTATCAACTTCAACACATTATCCAATAATTTGACTCAGAAACACAACAATACCTTGGAACCTGCATGCCTTAATGGCAGGTTTCCTCTCCTTCAACAGTGGGTTTACGTCATTGACCCCTGATCRATTGATTCCACATATGTTCAACCTCAACTCAATTATAACCATTCGTTGGAATGTACTAGGGTACCCTGGGAATCATTGACATCATTGGTGATTTACCTTGCACTTGTTAATGATATATCTAAATGACTGGTAATAAAGTGGTTTCTACCATGTTCGACATCGAATCATTTATTCACATGGATAGAATGGTACTGTTTAGGAATCAAGACGAAGACCCTAGGTTGAGAACCCACTCTGTTATGTGCTTTTCCCAGGTTGCGAAGAATATTATTAGACTGATTTACATAGATCCACTTTGTATTGGTCTGTGGCTATGTTCTTGACATATCGTAGCTCCACTATGTATTCTTTCGTGGTTGCGATTAGGTCATGTCATGGAGAAATGCATCCACATTGTATCTTTGCTGGCCCTATCCATGTTGGGCTCTAAAGATGTCTAAAAACAACCTTTAACATTAATTTATCAACCCGAGGATTCATCTTTTATCTCAAAGAAATTCGGCAAAGTCTATGCAGATAGCTTGTAGAGGCTATAATCGTGTAGTGAAAGCAAATATGAGTTTATCAACAATCAAGTTCCTCAAACATTCATTAAAGATTCTAGGAATTGAAATCTAAAGATGTGCAATGGAAATGAACTAATTAATCTATTGAATTCATTTTAAGAGCAATAATTGAATCTAAGTAAAGACTTGCAGAATTGACTATTATTATGAATCAAATTGCTGGAAAGGAAAAGGCGAATTACTCTATATATGGAAAGAAACAAAAACTGTAATCTAATTGAAAAGAGACAACAATCGTAATTTTATCGAAAGAAATAACAACTATATTTTAACAGAAATGAACAACAATTATAAACTAAGTGAAAGGAACAAAAAATGTAAACTAAGTAAAAGGAACAACAAGTGTCAACTTATGAGGAACTTTCACACATCAAATCTCAATAATAGGAAATGGAACATCGATCATTTAATGCTTCAGGAAATATCTACCTCTTGCAATTGACATGAAATCATCAACACACTTATGCATTCATTTAACTACTGTAAAAGAGAATCGAATCACAAAACATAAATTGAACTGATACAATTACAGGTCGAACATTAGCTCCTTCAGAATGGGTCCTTGGTCCTTAAAAGAATTGCTATTTGAAATTCAGTACATAGAAATGGTAAAAAAGCTCAAATCTTTTATTAATTTCATAGCTGATACAACATTTTACAAAAACTGCTAACGCATAAAAATTCCAAGTTTCGAGTTCTTGGGTTCAATTCTTCTATATTTTTTGAATATCTATTTACCCCTTATATATTACAACAATCTGGGTAAATTAAGCTATCCCGAGGATCGAGAGATCCTCAGGATTGCTTTACTATTATAAAGTTACAATATAAGAAACTCAATCATCTTCAAAACTGCCTTGCGCCATATAGTCGTCAACCTCCAATAGCTTGCGCATCTTCAATATTTCCTTTGCTATCTTGGGTTTGACAATATTTAACTAATCCTATAATAAAACCAGACAATTCCAACCATATTTTAGGATCTATGTAATCTAACTTCATCAATAACGCAAAAGAGTATATTATTCATTTTCTATTCTATTTGCTCCTAAATAACCGAAAATTCAATCAAGAAGATATCATGAAATGTGGGAAAAGGGAAGATATTTATACCTTTTTCATAACCTAACATACCCCCCAGCTTACCTTCTTGCATGTCCTCATGCAAGCTGAGATCTTACATGTAAAGAAGTAATGTTGTAAGGTGGAAAGGTTGGTTGACCAAGCCTTCTGAACCCATTGGTTCTTTTGAGTTCTCCAAAAGCAACATCCTCCCTTTCCTTATTAATTTGATAATATCTTTGGTAACTTTCTGGAGGAAACCAGATGATAGGGGGATTATATCTGCACCCAATCCAAGCAGGTCCTTCCTCTTGGAGAAATCGAGAATACCTTTCTATTCTAAAGGTGGCTACAAAGAATTTCCTGTACCCAAAGGGTTCTTTACTCTTTACTTCACTGGAAGATGCATCCCATCTCAATTTAGAAGCATCAAGAGCTTCTTCCTTAAGCTCTCTAAAACAAGTGATACTTGAATAGGGGCTAAGGATTTTGCGACCGTCCCTCTTTTCATAAGAGTTTTATGTCACATAATGGTTGGAAATGACTTTGGAGGCTCTCCCCTAACCCAAAGAGCTAGACCAGTTTCCCTCTTTAGGAAGGTTTTATTAGCTTTACCCCATCTGACTTGGTTCTGGGTAAATGACAGAAATGCCTGAAACTATGTGTGACCTATGAATGGGCCAGGGTTATCTTTCCTTTCTTCTTCTAGAATGAAATTATGAAAGTACAACTCACATAAAAAGTATTGTACGTTTTTGTCCAGCTCTGTGAAACATGAAATAAACTCAGGCACAATGGAAAATGAAATAGGTTTACCTGCTCTGATGGCGTTCAATCTCAATAACATATATCGTTCCAGCAAGAATAAAGTGTAATTGGTGGTAGGGGCTCTGCAATTAATAACATCAGAGTAGACATCACAAATGTCTTTGATTTTCTCCAAAGCTTTTTCCAATTGGGTTTGCACCTTTTTTACCTTCCCTTGGGCTCTAATGAGTGCAGCATAGGTCTCACTTTCTATTGTTGTCATGTCCTTCAGTTGTTTAACAATATTTTGATGTTCATCCCTAGTGACCATATCATCTTGGTGTTAAGCCAATGCTCATTGGGCCTGTGTAAGCTCTTCTTTTAGTTTATCAATGGTGATACCCTGTGCTTGAGATAGGGATGCTTGGTATTCTTCCATAGCACCCATCTCTTCCCTGGATTGATTTAATGGTTGCTGGGCCTGTGTAAGAGTTTGGGACTAGAGTGCCTAGTGATCTGCCATAGTCAGTAATTCATTTCTGTTTTAAACCAGGGTGTGTTGAGACTACATCAATTCTTCCTCCAATCTCTTGATGGTATCATTCTGCTCAAGGAGTTGAGCTATTTCCTCTAATACCGGCGTGTCTGTCTGCACCTCAACATTAATTGCTTCTATAACTATCATATTTTCTTTTGTTTCTAAAGGAATTGCTTCCTCGTTCTGAGCTATTGTTTCTTCTACTACTATTTCTTTAGGGTCTGTCTGTATCCCTACAGAATTTGTACTGACTGCTTCTTTAGGAAGAGGGTTTCTTCCTTTCACTCCGGCCCTTTTGTTTTTCTTTTTTCTATAGGCCTTATCTTCTTGTTCTAACTGTTTCCTCAATTCCTTAATAATTTCCTTGATTTTAACCACCTTCTACTTTAATACTTCAGCCTTCTTAGCCTTTTTCTTCAACAGTTTGTTTTATTTTTAACTTTCTAATTTTCTTATGGCTCTTGGATGATTTTTGTTTATGAGAGGCCTCAAGGTATTCTTCATTCTGGCCAACAGATGGTTGATCCTCTGTTCCTTCCAAATGTTATTTCTGTCCAAGAGGGATTCTTGTTTCAAAATGAAGTTCTTCTTATGTTGTGTCCTCTGGAAAAGACATTTCAATATCAGGAAAATCTTCAACTTGTTTTGAAGAGGAGTCTTGTTCTGGGAATTTTTCTGTATTATTTGTGCCCTTATCAATTAAGGTTCCCAAACTTCCCAAAACCTGGGCTATTTCTACCTCATAGGTCTTCAAAAATTATTCTGTCAGATGCTCTAATGTCGGCTGGGTGTCTTCCTGATCATTCCTTTGTGAGGTTTGTTTTGCTTGCCCAATTTATTGAACATTCTCCTATGGAGATTGTTCTGTATAATTCTGAGGTTCTTCACGCTGTTTTGTTGTACCCTGAATTGCTTCAGTTGTTTCCTAGATTCGTTTGCTTCTTCTCCTTGTCTGAATGATGATTTTAGGGGCAGTTGTTTCTCTCTTCCTCTTTTTCGTTAATGGTTGTGTCTATGAGGTTTGGGCATCTATGATTTGGGCATGGTCTGCCTCAGCTTCGGTTTGAGGAGATGGGATTTCTCTTTGGGTAGTAGTCTCCTCTATCTATATATATTCAATTTAGAGTGGTGGGTTTTCATGGAATAATTAAGGCTTCTCCAATTGTGGAGGTCTATTAGCCTCAATCAGGTTATCCCAGGTCAATTGAGTTTGATTCAGTGCTTTATTTGTTATCAGTTTAACTAATTTGTGGTGACTGATAACAATAACAGGGTCCTTGGATTTGTGTGTTCTTAAGACAACTTCATGTAATATGGCATTAAGAAAGAAAAGTAGATTAAGTACTAACCATTGTTTTAAGGCTGCCAACAATTTAAGGTGGCGAGGTCGAATTACGTCATATCATCCATCAAAGGTGATGTACCGCTGAATTATCCCTGCCAGTTCCTTCCATGGTTCTCTGAGGGTACTAGGATTAAGTCCTTTTCCTTTCTTATCCAATTCTTCCCCAGGGTCTGTGAAAGTTTCCATAGCTTCATTCAGTGTTGTGTATCTTCATGTCCACTGAATTCCCATGTTAGGGAGGCCTATGAACTTTGCTAAGATTTTCGGGGTGATTGATATTTGTATGCCTCGCACCATAGAGATTTCTCCCTGCAGATTTTGAAAGCATTCAATCGTGACATTCGTGTCATATCCTTGCAGACGGTTGAAGTACTCCATCCACCCCAGTTGGTGCAAGATGTCTCTTGCTTTCTCTGTAACCTGTAGTAAATTTGGCTCCCTGCGCACACCTCTGCCACCCATTTTGTGAGAAAATGTGGATGACTATCGTTCCTGGTAGCAGACTTGGTTAGACCAATTCGAAGGAAAAATTACCGAAAATAGAAAATATCAAAGACAACAAATGTTTACAAATGTGGGTATTTATTACAATCATTACTATCTTTGTTGAGAAGTGTGCCGAGCATCCACTCCCCTCATTAATATAAATTTCAACCTTGACCATCAATGTAGGGGAAAGTAATGAGTGTAGGTAATGATGGTGAGAAGTAATGATTGTACTGCCGCCGCCAATGGGGATCAATGATTTATTTTCAAACAACATATTTTAACGGTAATCATTAAACGTTAGTCCTATTTTGTGGAATTGAAATATAACTATACTCAAAAGAATGCTTTAAGGATATGTACGCCGAATAAATTAAATATGTTCATTTAAATAATATCCCACATATCATAATGTTGTGTCTTTTTCGTTTTATTGAATACAACTAAAATGATAGCCTCATTATTGAGTGAAGGAAATCTAGAGACACTCAAAAACTTGGCGCTTAAGTTAAACTTCCATACCATAGGTAGAGTCACTATTGCCAGCAGACGTCCATAGCCTCGACAGAGTTGTTTTTTAACCCTTAGATGAGGTTGTATCACTGATTATTTGAATCATCTTTTCCAAAAAGACCATTATCCTAGTTTGGTAGCCAGATGGTGATAATGCCACTCACTAGATTGTAACTTAGGTGAACAAGCCGACTCATGATGAGACCCCTTGTCCTTTGATGAGAAAATATCAAAGGCCATTGCCTTGGTGTGGTAGCCATAGTGGGAATGTCACTTAGGTTATTATCCTATAATCATGGTAGGTTGGCTCGTGATGAGACCCCCTATTCTTTTTGAAAAATAAAAATATTTTATTTTATTATATATATATATTTTTATTTATTTAAATTTTTTCTGAAAAAGACCATTATCTTGGTTTGGTAGCCAGATGGTGATAATGCCACTCACTAGAGTGTAACTTAAGTGAACAAGTCAGCTCGTGATGAGACCTCTTGTCCTTTGACAAAAGAAAATGTCAAAGGCCATTGCCTTGGTGTGGTAGCCATAGTGGGAATGTCACTTAGGTTAGTATCCAATGATCGTGGTAGGTTGGCTCGTGATGAGACCCCTTATTCTTTGTGGGAAAAGAAAGAAATTTTATTGATTTTTTTTTTTAGGGTGTATGAAGGGAGGCTCATCTACTCCTTAAGAGTAAGGGATGGCGTAAAGAAGTGTAAGGATGCCAAGTAAAAGTGTGCTCCAGAGTCCTTATTAATTATAAGGGCGAGATATCATTTAAGTGTATTTATATGTATAAGGGAAAAGAAACGAATTATGGTGGTTATAGGTTATGAACAAGGTTTAAGATATTCCGAAAAAAGTGATCCATTTTTTTTTTTTGATAAGGTATGGGAGATAGTCCACAAAATAATGATAGATCGTTAGAAATAATGTTGGTGAAAATTATTTGGTGAAAGTTGTACCCCAAAGGAATGGTTTAGCATTTTATTAGCAATGTAGGGAAGGAACGACAATTATTCCATTCAAAGGAAGGACGGACGTGCAAAAGGAACAACAATTCTTTCGTTCAAAGAAACAACAAGCACACAGAAAGAAACGACAATTGTTTCGTTCAAATGAATAGCAAGCACGCAAAAGGAACAACAATTTTTAGGTTTTTAACCATCTGAATAGGTAATTTTTAGAAACTTGGAAATGTGGTTTGCTTGAATTCAAGGTTGATTAGTCATCAACTAAATTCATTTATGAGTTGGTTTATTTCAAAATTAAGTAGTGGATGGTTTGTTAATGTTATGAATTTCATTATAGTTGCCCAATTGCTTCTGCTAAATCATGACACATTCTTTTCTCTGCGAAAGACAGGGTTTGGGTGATGGGATGAAGCAGGAGTTCGAAACAGAAAATAGTGCTAATTGAGTTCATTACAGTTATGCTCCCTAGTTCTAATTTTCTCGAATGAMTGTCAAAAATAATAATAAAAAACTAAATAAAATCTACATAAAAAAATTATATAAAGTATGTATAGTGTCAGTGAAATTCAACATTTATGGAGTTGGGGTGGTTGGATTACCTTCCTAGCCAACCACAATTCGAATGGTAGGATCCTTACTTACTTCCTGGTAGAAAGATTCTTTTAAGGGCAACTGATGATAGAGTCATACTCGGTGTCCATTGACCCGAAATGGAGATCCGGACCTGTCGATGGTGCTTAACGTGTCTGTTCCATTATCATGGACTTCATTGATTTCGTGTTTGTAATTTTCCTAGAAAATCCTGGAATCTGGAATCATAGAGGAGCGCCCAATCACCTTTTTTAAATGATTTTTTCTTGATATGCTTGTCGTGCCAGGTCGTTCTCTGTTTTTGAATAACATTCATGTGCTCTACAATAGACAGATATGCTTCATCCAATTTGTTGAGTTGCTGAAGGCGTTGTTTATGTGCTTTTGTAAGATCCAGTCCAATTTCCTGGGCCATCCTTAGAGTCTTGATTTCAAACTCGATTAGGAAGATGGGTTCTTTGCCATAGACTAAATGATAAGGAGAGTAGCCAGTAGTATTATTCCATGTTGTGCGGTAAGCCCATAAGGCATTTGGGTGCTCAGAAGCCTAATTTTGTCTCTTTGTTGAGACAATCTTTGTCAGGATTGCCTCCAAGACTTTATTGGTTCTTTCCACTTTCCCATTTTCTTGTGGATGGTACGGAGAAGTAATTCTATGTTTGATATGATAAATTATCCAGGGTGGTGGTGATTCTATGAGATGTAAATTGTGACCCCCCATCAGTAATTAACTCTCTTGGTAGTCCATAGCGTACGAATAATTTGAAAAGAAATTTGATGACTATGTCTTCTATTGCATTTGGTAAGGCTTCTGCCTCTACCCATTTAGTCATGTATTCCGTTGCGACTATAATATAGTCCTTATGATTTGACTTTGGATTGAAGGGGCCAACGAATTCTAGTTCCCATCTCTCAAATGGTTCCGCAACTACTTTTTCTTTCAAAGGCATTTCATCAGCCTGACCTGGTTTTCCCATCCGTTGACAACTATCATAGGTTTGGACATATTTCTTCGCGTCTATGAATATTGAGGGCCAATAATAGCCCATATGCAAATTTTTTTGTCCAGTCCTGCGATCTACAAAATGCCCACCACAGGGCTCATCATGTCTGACCTTTAGTATGTCGTAGATTTCGTCATCTCGTACGCATCTGCGGATCTGGAGATCAACTCCTGTATGGAAGAGATACCCACTGATTCAGGAGAATCGTGCACTACGCTGGACAATCAATTTTCTTTCCCTTGATGAAAGATGTGCCGGTAATCTTCCTGCTGCCAGGTAATTTGCCACATCAACGTACCAAGGTGGCTTTGTAGTAACGAAAAACATATGCTCATCTAGAAATTGATCTTCGACTGTTAAGGAGTCGTCTGTTTTGGGTATGCGGGATAGGAAGTTTGCGACAAGGTTTTCTCTCCCGGGTCGATCTTTGATGGTGATAACAAATTCCTGCAATAGTAACAACCATCGAGTGACCCGTCCATTAGTAATTGGTTTATTAGCTAGATATCTAATAGCATAATGATCAGTATGCAGAATGACCAGATAACCTGTTATATAATGACAAAATTTGTTGATGGCATGTATAACAGCTAAAAAATCTTTCTCTATTACTGTATAATTAAGTTCAGTTGGATTAAGATTCTTGCTTATGAAATAAATGGCGTAGGGTTTCTTGTCCTCCTCCTGTCCGAGGACAATGCCTATGGCAATATCTGATGCATCGGTGGAGATGTGAAATGGTATTTTCCAATTTGATCCCCTCAACACCGGTGCTATCGAGATCAACTTATTGAGTCCTACAAATGCCTCATCACACTTTTCAGACCACTGAAACTCTACATTACCAGTCAAATCATGTAAAGGTGCAGCGGTTCTACCCATTCATCTTTCATACCYTTAATTAGAGTTGCCTTAAGTACTTCACCTGGTAACATGCCATAGGGTGATCTTTGTAAATTATATTGAAATATCTGGACATATTATTCTAATGATTCATTTTATTTTGCAGTCATTTGAAATATTTCATCTTTTAAGTCTTTGGTTCTACAATAATCCTGATATTTTTTCASGAAGGCCTATTTCATCTCGTCCCATGAGTTTATAGATCCTCCCCCTAATCCCATAAACTAGYGTAGAGCTGCTCCTTTCAAAGTGGAGGGGAACAATTTTAATTTTTGGGGTTTGGAGGTGTAATCATACCCTCTACATAAGACATCAAATTCAAATAAGAATGCGTTTGGGTCTTCTAAGATTAATCCATGAAAGGTTGGCAGGTTTTGTAGGGGAATTACCTTCATGGGGGAATTTGCGATTGGATCAACTATTGGATATTCCAAAGTGGAAGTCTGGGGACATTGTGGATTTGGTTGTTCCATTTGATCGAAAATACACCAGAAATATTCAGGGATTTCTTGATCCGGATATTTTATTTGAATTGGTTGGTTATCTGATCCTCTAGGGGATTTGATTGCACTTCCTCTATCTGGGATTTTGGGTATGCCTTCTTCTTTCACAGGAGATTCTGGATCAGGTGGTGGGTCTATCTTAGTTGTCCCACTGGTTTCTCCTTCTCCTTCCTCCAGATTACAAGAGTTTCCCTCTTCTAAATGATTGAGGGGTGGAAGATCTATTCTCTGAAAGCTTTGCTCAGTCCATTCAGTTTTTCTATGAATCTCAGTGTGGGCTGCAATTGGTGAAATTTCCACCTGAGGGATTTGGGTAGATCCTTTTCTAGGTCCAACCGAAGCTTGAGATTCTTCTTTTCGGATGATGTTGTCTATGAAAGTGATTCTTCCAGGGGGCACTGAGCCCTGGGCTTTGGTAATTTTTGGTGGGGGTTTTGGTTTTTCAAGATATTTCTTGTTAGTCATACACACTTCACACAACAAAAAAAAGAGAAAATCAAGAAAGAAAAACACCTATGCAACCTCTTACTGCGTCAGTTGGAGGTAGGCACTGGCATAAGCATCTTACTTATTGCCTGCGTAGGTTCTTACCTCCCATCTTCAATACCTAGTCCTCCAGAGGCACAATCTATGCTACCTTTGACATTCTTCCCCGGCAACGGCGCCAAAATGTTGGGCTCTAAAGATGTCTAAAAACAACCTTAGTTTAACATTAATTTATCAACCCGAGGATTCATCTTTTATCTCAAATAATATCGGCAAAGTCTATGCAGATAGCTTGTAGAGGCTAAAATCATGTAGTGAAAGAAAATATGAGTTTATCAACAATCAAGTTCCTCAAACATTCATTAAAGATTCTAGGAATCGAAATCTAAAGTTGTGCAATAGAAAGGAACTAATTAATCTATTGAATTCATTTTAAGAGAAATAATTGAATCTAAGTAAAGACTTGCAGAATTGACTATTATTATGAATCAAATTGCTGGAAAGGAAAAGGCAAATTACTCTATCTATGGAAAGAAACTGAAACTGTAATCTAATTGAAAAGAGACGACAATCGTAATTCTATCGAAAGAAATAACAACTATATTTTAAGAGAAAGGAACAACAATTGTAAACTAAGTGAAAGGAACAACAAATGTAAACTAAGTAAAAGTAACAACAAGTGTGAACTTATGAGGAACTGTCATGCATCAAATCTYAGTAATAGGAATTGGAACAACAATCATCTAATGCTTCAAKAAATATCTATCTCTTGCAATTGACACGAAATCATCAACACACTTATGCATTCATTTAAATACTGTAAAAGAGAATCGAATCACAAAATAGAAATTGAACTGATACAATTACAAGTCGAACAATAGCTCCTTTAGGCTGGGCCCTTGGTCCTTAGAAGCACTGCTATTTGAAATTCAGTATATAGAAATGGTAAAACCGCTCAAATCTTTTATTAATTTCATAACTGGTACACCACTTTACAAAAACTGCTAATGCATAGCAATTCTAAGTTCTGAGTTCTTGAGTGCAATTCTTCTATATCTTTTCAAGATCTATTTATCCCTTATATATTACAATAATCTGGGTAAATTAAGCTATCCTGAGGATCGAGAGATTCTCATGATTGTTTTACTATTATAAAGTTACAATATAAGAAACTCAATCATCTTCAAAACTRCCTTGCGCCATACAGTCCTCAACCTCCAATAGCTTGCGCATCTTCAAGATTTCCTTTTGTATCTTGGGTTTGACAATATTTAACTAATCTTGTAATAAAACTAGACAATTCCAATCATATTTTAGGGTCTATGTAATCTAACTTCATCAATAACGCAAAAGAGTATATTATTCATTTTCTATTCTATTTGCTCCTAAATAACTGAAAAGTCAATCAAGATGATATCATGAAATGTGGGAAAAAGGAAGATATTTATACCTTTTTCATAACCTAACAATCCATAGTCAATATCACTATGGATCCATAGTGTATTGGTCAATGACCATGCTTTGAGTCATTTATATTCTAAGCATAGGTATACCTGCCTCGGGAATGAAACATATATTAATACTGTTTGATGATTATTTGCAACTTCTACCAGGTTCTTTGAATCCACCACCCTTGTGTTGAACAAAGTTCTCCAACCATCAATTTTCTCTTACGACTTCACACTTTGGGGGGAAATATGTTACACATCAAAATTACACACTTGCATATAAAGTGTCACAAGTGGCCCAAACATCATGTTTTAAGTGTCGCAAGTGGTGCAAAAGTCACATTCCAATTGTCACAAGTGGTGTAAGTGTCAAAAGTGTTGTAACATGCTTCATACACTTTTTGTAAGTGTCCCAACTCAATCGACACCTTAGAAACATTTTTCACAACCTCCAAGTCATGTTAGAGACAAAAGCTCCATCATTGGTAGTCGAAACACATCTTTTACTTGGACAATTTAACTTATTTTTGAACATTTATGAAGGATGGCATCCCCTGGCCATACTGAGGGAGTGCCATGGCGCCCCCTCTGCCATGTTATGGGAGCACCACTACTAATATGGTGACTTGTCTCTCACTATAGGTGATCCAGATCTCATGGGTTGAGATCTAGCTGGCTTGAATGCCGAGAGAGGAGGAGCTTAGATGTGCCAATCTTACATGAAAATAAGCATGGAAAAAAACATGTAAATGAAGTACTTGAGAGGTGAGGCTCAAAGAGGAGACTAAACTCTAAAACTAATTACTAGTAAATCACTTAGAGCTAATTAATCTCACAATGAACAATAAAAAATTATGAGAGAAGCCAAAATGCATAACTTGATATTATGAGAAGGTTTGCTAGGCCTTTATATAGCATTACAAAATGGTCCATTGGACAAAGTAAAAAAGATCTCATTAAATGAGTCTCTATTATTAGTATAATAGATCTAACTACCCACCTAACTAAGTAGTGTAAAATAAAACTCGATACAATAATGGAAAGATATCATTAAATGAGTCTCTATTATTATAATAATAGATCTAACTACCCATCTAACTAAGTAGTGGAAAATAAACCTAATACAATAATGGAGAGGTGGGACTCTCTTTGACCCATATGGGCAATCTGTTAGCCCAATTAATTAATGAGGAGGTGGGTATCTCCTTGTTCCACATGAAAAATCTATTAGCTTTATAGCTTTATGACTTTTGCATCCGAATTTAGAACATATACCCCTAAAATTCAGATCATTCCTCCCCCATTAGAAAATGATGGTCCCCATCATTTCACCCATGCTAAAAAGAGAAACTCCATTATCGTACCATTATGATTACAATGTGAAAATACCCAATGAAGAGAAGGGTTTTGTGTGGTTGACCCATAACCATGGGTTTGTCGTTGTCCCATAACCTAGTTGACAATGGAATTGTACATGGGTAGATAAATAAATAAATTTTAATAAAATCCTAAAATTAAAAAAATAATATGGAAAAATTGTGACTTTGGGGGATGTGAATATCCTTCTGCAAATATATTCATAACTTCTGGTAGAGATGATGAAATTCAATTCCGTCAAAGACCCATTTTATCTACTAAAGAGATATTTCCATCATTATATGGAAATTATTCTGAGGTGGCCCATGGAGTGAGAAAAACTAGGCCGAATTTGAAGGGTGCGTGACCACACTGGTTACAAACATGTGCTTCTTCAAACAAAGATATCTCATAAACTAGACAACAAAATGAAATTTCATGAAATACCCATTTGAGATATTGAAGAGATATTTCCAGCCATACATGGAAATCCTTCTGTAGGTTTATGAGCAGGGAGAAAAAAAAAACTTTGAATATCGTGGTACGTGCAGCCTCCTTGGGTCAAATACATGTTGATATTCAATCGATGATATCTCTGAAACCAGTAATCTAAATGAGATTCCGAGAAAATCCCATTTGATGTATTGAAGAGATATTTCCAGCCATATGTGGAAATCCTTCTATAGTTTATTTATTAGGAATAAAAGTATCATTGAATATGGTGGTACAAGTGGCCTCCTTGGGTCAAATACATGTTGAGATTCAATCGATGATATCTTTGAAACCATGAATCCAAATGAGATTTCGCGAAATACCCATTTGATATATTGAAGATATATTTCGAATGAGCTATGGTAGAGCCTATGAAATTTTGTGTATAGGTCGCACCACCTATTTGAATTTGGATGCGTGTAGAGTTCCATAAATGGTTCCAAGAGTTTGTAGATCAGCATGGGCTGTTGTAGAGGTTATGGAACCTCCGTGGGAAGCATGGACACCCTGCAAGTTTTTTGAAAATGTTTCATACCAATGGATGTAGTGGATCCATGTATAGATGTAGTGAATCCATGTATGGATGTAGTGAATCCATGTATGGTTTTCCTTGTAATGGTTAACAAAGATCTGAGGGTAAAGAAAAATCCCTATAGTGCCTGTGGACCAACTGTGATGCTTACAGTGTATGGCCTAAAAAATGGATTTTGATAGGACCAAAAGGAGGTTGGTGATTGTTGCAAATGTTTGAACCCGCAACATTCTTCAAAACCTTTTTTCGATGGAGAGCATACCCGCTTTGATTCCATTGATACAGATCTTGGGGGTTAGGATCTAGATGGATTTAATGCCAAGAGAGGAGGAGCTTAGACGTGCCAATATTACATGAAAATAAGCATGGAAAAAAGCATGTAAATGAAGTACTTGGGAAGTGAGGCTCAAAGAGGATCCTCACCTCTAAAACGAATTACTAGTAAATCACTCAAAGCTAATTAATCTCACAATGAACAATATAAAATTATGAGAGAAGCCAAAATGAGTAACTTGATATTATGAGAAGGCTTTCTAGGCCTTTATATAGCATTACAAAATGGTCCATTGGACAAAGTCAAAAAGAGCTTATTAAATGAGTCTCTATTGTTAGTATAATAGATCTAACTACCCACCTAACTAAGTAGTGGAAAATAAAACTCGATACAATAATGGAAAGAGCTCATTAAAGGAGTCTCTATTTTTATAATAATATATCTAACTACCGAGCTAACTAAGTAGTGGAAAATAAACCCAATACAATAATGGAGAGGTGGGACTCTCTTTGACCCATATAGGAAACTCGTTATCCCAATTAATTAATGAGGATGTGGGCATCTCCTTCATCCATATGGAAAATATATTAGCTTTATATCTTTATGAATTTTGCATCTGAATTTAGACCATATACCCCCTAAAATTCAGATCAATAGGGGAGCTCCATTCTTGTTGAGGAAAAAGGGGGATCTTCTCCACCAAATTCTATGGGCCAACTCTCTTTGATTGGGTTAGTTATGTTCAACCCTCATGCTTGGGATTCACCTTAGGATATGATCTAAACCTTAAGGGTCCATATCCTCATCCATATCCCTCATTTTCTTCTGATAATTGTATTTCTCATGCCTATAAATTGAAAGCATTTCCATGGGGAAGGAGGAGGAAGAAATCAGTAATAACATCGTTATTTTGATCTTTTATTGTTCATGCAAGGGCTGGATGAAGAGATCCTGGAGGAGCTGCTGCATCTTCAAACTCAAATTGTAAGTATCTTCTTTTGGTTCTCAAATTAATATACTTGGCCTATTTCCTTCAAGTATGTGTACTTTCTCATTTACTTGTCTATTGTCGTTCAATATTCATAAGTAGATATGTTTAGTTAATTATATAGAGTGGAAGAAATGTATCTTTGTTGTTCTTTGTAGGATCAAGGAGCTTATGAATCAAGCTCAATATTTGGAGCATCAAGGACATTCACTGGAATAAGGTATGTCACACTTTTCTTCTCCTCAGTCAACTAGCTAAATTAGATCTGAAAGGAATATAACAACCATTTGTAATTTTCTGTCTTGGTAACAGGGGTATGATAATCTAAGGGAGACTTCACTTGTCTACAGGGGAAATATTCCATAACATACACCATATTCAAATTCATTGTAAAAGTACATTGAATATTCCCTCCAAGTTAACATACCGTTGTTTTAACATGTTGGTATTGCCACTAACGCGTCATGAGAGACCATCGTTAGCTTGCACATACCCTAGAATACAATTAAGAGGGTTTTCATGTATTTGTGAGGTACTTCTGAATATTCAATTTGTTACCATACTTATGTTTTAGGGGATCAACACTTAGTGGATATATAGGGTTATGTGGATTCTAATTGGGAAGGGGATGTAGATAAAAGAATGTTGACCAAAAGGTGTGTGTCTGGAGTGTTTGGTGAAGCAGTTAGTTGGATGAGCAAG
>JASDQU010735464.1:201773-212944 GCA_032191745.1 Picea mariana
TATATATACCAAGGAGACATTTTCATTTTGAATCATCTTGTACTTGAACATTTAAGTGGGGTAAAAGGAGGTTGCCCGCTCGAAGAGGCTTATTATTTGAAATTGTATATTTTTCAAGGCGTTGAGTACTTTTTATGAGGTTTTTCTATTCTATATTGGTATTTGGTTCTTAACAAGTGGAATCTTGATATATAAATTATTGAGTTCCCCTACAATGTCGAAGTTGGGATATACGGTCAGTTTTTCTATCATCAATCTTTCAGGGAATGGAGGGGAGGACATTACATCCTTATTAGGATCTTGTGATTCGACTGTGTTTCCCCTCTGCTCGATTTCTATTGTTATTACCATAGTCAAAGGTGTTATTGCTGGTTGTTTTTTTTCATTCTCCTGCTCTTGAAAGATGTTATTTTCCTCAGGAGAGATTATTCACCCTAATCTCAACCGTAGTTCACTGCACCCTACCAAGCTGGTCTCTCCTTCCTCATTCTCCATAATTTGGACAAGTTGAGCCTGTCTGTTATTTGGATTTGGGTGAGGTTGGGCTGGTAGTTGAGGGCGCAATTGGGATTACGGATTTTGGGGAAATTGGAGTGGTGCTTGTAACATAGGCTGAGTTTGAGGGGCCATCCCCATGGGGTGCTACCAATTCTGATTCGAATTTGGGTTTTGGGTAGTAATGTTGGGCCACTGTGAAGGGTAGATGTTGTTATTTGAGTTTTTCCAGGATGAAGTGGGATATTGTGAGTTAGGCCAAGTGGAAATTGCAGTTGGCTGATTCTGCTAGGCAGGATTTGCAGCGGGTTGGTTTTGCCAAGTGGGATTTGTAGGTGGGTATTGTTGGGGCTGCCAGTTCTGATTAGTAAATGGCTGACCTTGCCATGTGCTACCAGGATCTTGCTGCTGATTATACTGTCCAGAGAAGAAAGAGGAAGGGTCCTGTAGTGTATTTGGAGGTCGATTCTACCATTAACGACACTGAGCCATCAGATATAACGGCTCTGTTTCTTCTTCTGCTTCTCTAAAGATAGATTTTAGTCCAGGAAGTGATGGGCATTGTTTTGTGTCGTGATCCTTGGCATAGATATCGCAAACCCGGACCACGTCCAAAGGGAAATCCCTTGGACCATGTTTTCTTCTGCACCTATGGAAAAATATGGCCAATGTTTGTTCTGCTTCTGTTTTTTTCTGTTTGGCTGGAAACACATCCAATTGTGTAGTTAGAGTGCTCAAAATATATTTTTTGAAGTTTTCTAAGAGATTACCAACTTCAGCTCGCGTAATGCCCCCGCTGGTAATATTTCTATTTCTGGTGAGGGGGATACACATCCCTGATCTGGTCCGTGAGCTTCCTCTTGAGCACCTGATGCATAATAGGACGATGTCATCATAAGTTTCTTGATAAATGTCACCGTTCCCCATTAAATTCAACTTTTCTACCCATTCATCTTTCATACCCTTAATTAGAGTTGCCTTAAGTACTTCACCTGGTAACATGCCATAGGGTGATCTTTGTAAATTATATTGAAATCTCTCGACATATTCTTCTAATGATTCATTTTCTTTTGCAATCATTTGAAAGATTTCATCTTTTAAGTCTCTGGTTCTACAATAATCCTGATATTTTGTCAAGAAGGCCTATTTCATCTCATCCCATGAGTTTATAGTTTGTCCCCCTAATCCCATAAACCAACGTAGAGTTTCTCCTTTCAAAGTGGAGGGGAACAATTTTTATTTTTGGGGTTCAGAGGTGTAATCATACCCTCTACATAGGACATCAAAATCAAATAAGAATGCATTCGGGTCTTCTGAGATTAATCCATGGAAGGTTGGCAGGTTTTGTAGGGGAATTGCCTTCATGGGGGCACTGGTGACTGGAACAACTATCGGATATTCCAAAGTGCAAGTCTGGGGACGTTGTGGAATCGGTTGTGCCATTTGATCGAAAATATGCCAGAAATCTCTAGGGATTTCTTGATTCAGATATTTTATTTGAATTGGTTGGTTATTCGATCCTTTAGGGGATTTGATTGCACTCCCTCTATCTGGGATTTAAGGTATGCCTTCTTCTTTCACAGGAGATTCAGGATCAGGTGGTGGGTCTATCTTAGCTATCCCACTGGTTTCTCCTTCTCCTTCCTCTAGATTACAAGAGTTTCCCTCTTCTAAAGGGTTGAGGGGTGGAAGATCTGTGCTTTGAAATCTTTGCTTAGTCCCTTCAATTTTTCTATGAATCTCAGCATGGGCTGCAATTGGTGGAACTGCCACCTAAGGGATTCAGGTAGATCCTTTTCTAGGTCCAACCGAAACTTGAGATTCTGCCTTTCAGATGATGTCGTCTATGGAAGTGCTTCTTCCAAGGAGCACTGAGCCTTGGGCTTTGGTAATTTTTGGTGCGGGTTTTGGTTTTTCAAGATATTTCTTCTTAGTCATACACACTTCACACAAAAAAAGAAAATCAAGAAAGAAAAACACCTATGCAACCTCTTGCTGTGTCAGCAGGAGGTAGGCGCTGGCATAAGCTTCTTACTTATTGCCTACATAGGTTCTTACCTTTCGTCTTCAATACCTTGTCCTCCAGAGGCACAATCTATGATACCTTTGACATTCTTCCCCGACAATGGCGCCAAAATGTTGGGTTCTAAAGATGTCTAAAAACAACCTTAGTTTAACATTTATTTATCAACTCGAGGATTCATCTTTTATCTCAAAGAATATCGACAAAGTCTATGTAGATAGCTTGTAGAGGCTAAAATCGTGTAGTTAAAGAAAATCCGAGTTTATCAACAATCAAGTTCCTCAAACATTCATTAAAGATTCTAGTAATTGAAATCTAAAGCTGTGCAGTGGAAAGGAACTAATTAATCTATGGAATTCATTTTAAGAGTAATAATTGAATCTAAATAAAGGCTTACAGAATTGACTATTACTATGAATCAAATTGCTGGAAAGGAAAAAGGAAAATTACTCTATCTATGGGAAGAAACAAAGACTGTAATCTAATCGAAAAGAGACAACAATAATACTTCTATTGAAAATAACAACAACTATATTCTAACAGAAAGGAACAACAAATGTAAACTAAGTAAAAGGAACAACAAATGCAAACTAAGTGAAAGGAATAGCAAATGTAACTAAGTAAAAGGAACAACAAGTGTGAACTTATGAGAAACTATTATGCATCAAATCTCGGTAATGGGAATTGGTACAACAATCATCTAATGCTTAAGGAAATATCTATCTCTTGCAATTGACATAAAATCATCAACACACTTATGCATTCATTTAACTTCTGTAAAAGAGAATCGAATCACAAAACATAAATTGAACTGATAGAATTATAGGTCGAACAATAACTCCTTCAGACTGGGCCCTTGGTCCTTAGAAGCAATGCTATTTGAAATTCAATATATAGAAATGGTAAAACTGCTCAAATCTTTTCTTGATTTCATAGCTGGTACAACATTTACAAAAACTGCTAATGCAGAGCAATTCTAAAATCTGAGTTCTTGGGTGCAATTCTTCTATATCTTTTCAGGATCTATTTACCCCTTATATATTACAATAATATGGGTAAATTAAGCTATCCTGAGGATTGAGAGATCATCGGGATTGATTTACTATTATAAATTTACAATATAAGAAACTCTATCATCTTCAAACCTGCCTTGCGCCATAAAGTCTTCAACCTCCAATAGCTTGCGCATCCTCAAGATTTCCTTTGTTATCTTGGGTTTGACAATATTTAACCAATCCTGTAATAAAACCAGACAATTCCAATCATATTTTAGAATCTATGTAATCTAACTTCAACAATAACACTAAAGAGTATATTATTCATTTTCTATTCTATTTGCTCCTAAATAACCGAAAAGTCAATCAAGATGATATCATGAAATGTGGGAAAAAAGAAGATATTTATACCTTTTTCATAACCTAACACATTGCTCGAAGTTTTATGGTCAGCATGGAAAGAATATGGGGTAGTGCCCAGTTGATGTGGGCTACCCACCAACAAGGGCCGAAGGTTATGTGACCAAGGGCTGAAATCCAAGGGCCAAGGATCCAGGGGTATAACACCTATCACACCAACACTCGACCACATGGCTTATCCACACGGCCATGAGCCTAAGGACTAGGGGTGTAGGTGCCATTTGGCCCTAGCACTTGGCCACATGACTTCCCATATGACCAGGAGCTCGGAGAAAGGGGGCACGCACCATACATTTTTCCAAAAGTGGGTTTTGACTTTGGAATTGGATTTTTTATGATTTTTTGGGCTGTTTTAATGGGAGTTTGCCCATTTTTGGAGGATCTGGAACCCAAATTGAGGCCAAATATTGGGGAGAAGTTGTGATCCGATCCCCAACTCAAATTGTATTTAAATACAACCTTTTTTCCATGGAAAGCATGTTCATAAAAACAAAATTATGCCAAGTTGTAGAGAGTAAGCCATTTTTATGCAGGGAAGCCAGAAGAGTAGCGAAGCTTTGGAGGCCATTTATGGGAGTTCTACTCCACCTTTTTCAGTGTTGTCTGTTACGTTGATATCGTGAGATAGAGAAGAAAATTGTTGTGTTAGTTAGAGAACAAATTGATTTAATTATGATGTAATTTTGAAGAATTTAAGATTAATAAGAAAGCCTCCCCCACTGAAGACAAACCTGGAGACGTAGGCAACTTTGACGAACTTCGTTAACACATTTTGGCATTATGGTTTGTTTTTATTAATGATCATTTATGTTTTTCATTCTTTATGATAGATGAAACACTCTTTCATTAAAACTCCTTCTTCTTTTATTTAATTTCTAAATGGTAAATCAACTCATGCAACATACTTAACCAAGTCATTTAAAACATCATTTCAGATCACCCATGGGAGTCTTCTCTCGATCATGTCAAAAATTTTATTCTCTTTTGTCAATCTGTTGGATTTCAATATGATTACACTTCTTATGACATTTTCCCTCTTACTCTTCTTGTTCAAGCAAGATATTGTGTTAGGGACCTAACCTCTCTAACCCCTCACGTATGTAGAATAATATAATTCCATGTAATAAAGGCCAATATTAATAAGGCCTAGCAATAAGGAGGAATAATTCAAATGTAAGAAGACCAAATATAAGCTTCTGCTTCTAGAAGGATCTTCCCTAGATTTTTCTTTTGGATAGATAGATTTAGTATAAATAGGAATAGAGGGTATGAGAAATCTTGTCTTGGAGATTATTGTAATAGAGCTCTGCTCTGTTGGAGGTTTCCCCCTCGAAGAGGGAAGTGAAAATTTCTATCATTAATCAAGGTGCTCTTTCTGGTGTTATTATGGTATTGTTCTGGTTATATCATTATTTCTCTGCCATTTCTATGCTAAAATGTTTATGTTTTGCATACTATTTTATATCTAGATTATTACAAGTGGTATCAAATAACCTTCCTCGACATAAAATTATGGGTTAAATTTTTTCAGGGTAGAGACATATTCTGATGTCTTAAAGCTACATAGATCTATCATTATGCACATAAACCCGTGGTTGGGCAGTCATAGACACAGGAAATACAAGAGGTACTTAAGTAGACATCTGTTGGCCACCCTTGTAACCCCTATTGGTACCCCTTCTAGTGGTAGCGCATCAGACGTAACGTGTATATGGATTGGCATAGATATCTTGAATCCATCCATAGATAAACTGATTGGATTCATGGCTGCTATAGTGCCACCGAGAACAACACTTGAGAAGATACTCTCTAGTACTTGGGTAGTCAGGTAGTATGGATAAGGGCATGATCTATCATCCTTGGTTCTCTGAGATATTGGGTCAAGTACTACTGTTGGAACCCACATGTATATCAGAGCTATAGCATAGGTAAAACCATTGTCTATAGAAACCCTGAATATTCTACCCCTGGGGACAGAAACAAAAACAAAATAGACAAGATCTATTGTCGCGCAATTGTGCCTTCTCCATTCTAGTTGTGAAATTACTACACATTTCTTTCTGTTAAGCATTTGGGAATTTTTCCACTGTAGTATTATTCAGGCCGAAGAATAACTCCACAATATTATTCAGTCCATAGGACCTGTCCCATTGGGTTCCTCTCTTCACCCTGATTCCAGTGATACCTATCATTTTTAACATAATTTTTTTTGTGGACCCGACCCTTCTTTGACACCCTTATTTGGCCCCTATCCCATTAGATCCCCCTTTTCACTCTGATCATAGTGGTATCTATAATTTGACACCCTTGTTATTGGTGGTCCCACCCACCCCTTCGTACCCTTTTTGTTTCCCCTATACCATTTTCCTGCCCATTTTTTAAAATGGCTACCACACAATGCCAAGAAATCAATACTTTGATTGTTGACACCCACCAGAATCAAGAAGACATAAAGAATATCAATTCCAACCTTAGCTCAATAACTTTGGCTATTGAGATCCTCAAGGAACAATGTTCCTGCATCAAAGACCTCAATGACATCAAATCCACCTTTGAACACTTCATGGGCCATTCATAGAACCCTTCCTCTTCTGAACAACCATCTTATTAGGATGACCATGACTCTTCCCATTACTAAGGTCCTCATACTAACCACTTTTCTCGAGACCTCCACCCTCCCAGAATTGAAGTCAACAAATTTGATGGATCGGATCCCACAGAATGGGTCACCCAAATGGAACATTATTTCTCTTTGCATGGCATTACTGATGATTTATCCAAGCTTTGTTATGGTGTCCTACATATGGATCTGGAATGATGGAAATGGTGGTAATGGAGAAAAAATGAATGCCAAGGGTATTTTTCTTGGACACACTTTATGGCCGAACTTTATGACCTCTTTGACTCTGACACCCACCATTTAGGCCGTTTGACCAATTTAAATCAGTCTGGGACAATGGAAGACTTATTGCCACATTTGAGCACTTCTCTTTCAGAACAAAGGGAATGTCAGATGCTTTCTTTAGGGAATGATTTATGAGTGGACTCAAAGATTAAATTCATGCCCATGTTCTAATGGCACACCCCCAAACTTGGTTGGAATCTACCCAACAAGCCAAGGAAGAAAAATAAATTGTATCCTCCCAGACCCACAAACCCTCCTCTCCTCCTTTCCCTAAACCCACCACTTATGCCCCTCCTTCAACTACCCTCAAGACTCAGAAATTAAACAGGGATGAAATGGTTGAAATTCAACTCAAGGGTCTTTGTTATAATTGTGATGACAAATGTTTTCCTGGGCACAAGTGTAAGGAACAAAATCTTTTTATGGTTATGATTGAGGATTTTTCTGAAGAAAATGTTGTTGTTCCTCTTATGGAGGAACTACCACCGCCATCTGATCTAACCCCACCCTATGATCCAAGAGATATTGACTCGATGATTTCACTTAATGCCCTCACTGGCTTCTCTTCTCCCCAAACTCTCAAATTAATTGGTTACATAAAAAATAGGAAAGTCATCATCTTTGTGGAAAGTGGTAGCAACCATAATTCTATTCATCGCTGCATTTCCCAAGAAGTCAATTGTTACATCCGTGCTGTTAATAATTTTCAAATCATGATTTCCAATGGAGGTTCCATGAAATGTGGGGGAAGATGTGAAAATGTGCGACTCCAAATTGGTCAGTATCACTTGAAATCCCATATGTTTTCTATAGACAAGGGTGGTTGTGAAACTGGTCTTGGTGTAGAATGGTACACACTCTAAGCCCCATTCTCATGGATTTTAAGGACTTAACCATGAAATTCCAATAGGAGGGAAAAAATTATAAGTTCCAAGACATCATAGTAGGCTCCCCTGATATCATTAGTTCCCATCGCATGAAAAATATCCTCAAAAAAGGTCATTTGGGAAGTACATCCCAACTCCACTCCATTCATGCTATTGAGAAACCTTCTGTGCATCCCAACCTCCAATCTATCCTTTCTCGCCACCAAGTTGCTTTTACCACTTACAAAGAACTTCCCCCTTCCCATGGAGTCCATGATCATTCCATCCTTCTCATCTCAGGCAGTCTTCCTCCCAATGTTCGACCTTATCATCATCCCTTTGCCTAGAATAATGAAATTGAGAAAATTGTTTAGGAATTACTAGAAGTCAGTGTTATCCATCCAGTACTAGCCCCTCAACAAAATCACAATCAAAGACAAATTCCCCATTCCTGTCATTGGCGACCTCTTGGATGAATTGAGTAGTGCTTAGTACTTCACCAAAATATATCTATGTTCTGGCTACCACCAGATCTGTATGAAATACGAAGACATTCCCAAAAATGCATTTCGCACTCATGAGGGTCATTATGAATTCCTGGTAATTCCCTTTGGATTGTGTAATTCTCATTCCACTTTACAAAGTATTATGAATCATGTCTTTCGTCCCTTTCTCCGTCATTTTGTCTTAGTTTTCTTTGATGAGATTCTCATATATAGTAAAAATTGGCCCTCCCATATCTCCCATGTGAATCAAGTTCTCCATCTACTCTCTAAGCACCGAGTTTTCCTCAAACAATCTAAATGTGCCTTTGGTGCCTTAGAAGTGGAATACATGGGTCATATTGTTGGCAAGGATGGTGTCCGAGTGGATCCTAATAAAATTGAATCTATGCAGGATTGGCCTCGCCCTAAAACTCTTAAGAACTTGCATGGTTTTTTGGGCTTAACGAGATGTTATAGGATTTTTTTTCGAAATTATGGAAAAATAGTATCTCCTCTCACTTCTCTTCTTAAAAGGAATGCTTTCACTTGAAATTTAAATGTAGATCATGCATTCCAAGCCCTAAAAGATGTTATGTGCTTGACCCCTATCCTAGCACTTTCAGACTTCACAAAGACATTTGTATTGGAATGTGATGCTTCCAATAAAGGAATTGGAGTCATCCTCATGCAAGATGGCAGGCCTTTGGCCTTCACTAGAAAACAACTTTCTGAATGACATTTGGGCCAATCCATTTATGAAAAGGAAATGTTAGCTATTTTGCAAGTTATGGATCTATGGTATCCTTATTTATTAGGTCAACAATTCTAAATAAAAAATTATCATCAGAGTATCAAGTATTTCTTGGAACAACAAATTTCATCCCTGAAGCAAAAAAAATGGGTGACCAAGCTATTTGGTTATGATTATGAGATTATTTACAAGAAGGGAAAGGGAAATTTCGTGGTCGATGCTCTTTCTCGCATTGTAAATTTACCATTCTTCACTACAAAGGCCGTTTGTATTTATGCAAGCAATCACAACTTAAATCCACAGTGCTTTCTGAACTTCATGCCTCACCCACATCTGGGCATTCAAGTTTTACCAAAACCTATGAATGGGTTTGTTAGCACCGGAAGTCACCTATAGATTGTGGAAGAGGTAAGACCAATACCCATCAGTTTATATGTCATGGTTAATGGATTTAAAGAGGTCAAATGGGGCAAGCTCGAGAGAGTATCATTTTAACTCAGAAAAATAGGGCAGTATGCACAAGCAAATGAGGTCTTGGTAAACTTCGGCCAGTAAGTTGGAGTAAGGGTGAATAGAGGGAGGAATTTGGTGAGGAGAGTGTAGAGGTCTGCTGTGGACATCAGGTCTTCCAATAGCCTAAGGAGGAAAAAACTAACACAATATCCTCTTGAATTCAAATTTTCAAAGAAACTGAAAGACATTATAACAACACTATAATCAAACATTCATCATAATACAGTTACAACAATTCATGTGAATCAATCATTCATGAACTCTCTCAATATTAGAGACAAATAAGATGGAGTAATAAAGCTGACTTAGATTAACCAAGATGTCTCAAAAATAAATACATAACTAGAGAACTAGTGTTCTTCATAAAAATATTACAATAGCAGGGAGCCTAGCTGAACCATTTGACCATAACAAAATATCAAAACTGATTATATATACTCAAAATTGTTGAAACTACCAGTAGTGTGATCGGATCCCTGCATTCAAAGCTTCTAGTCGGCGCCTGCTTTGTCAGACTATGCAGGCATTCTTTTGTCATACACGAGCTCGGATCAACATGGGATTTGCAGGAGAATTCGTTGACAGGGGAACTTTGGGCTAACAATCTGCCTCCGTGGTTGGACCCTCCATGATTTCCATTTATGGGGTGAAATGAAGTTTCAACCACCTTCCCCATTTCCATTAACTACTTTCATCGGGATCGGGAAAATCCTGACACCCATAATTGTCCCAGATGAGATCACAACTCCTTCGAGTCAATTTTGGTGCCTCTAGGCCACACAACTCTTTCTCTGTGATCAACTCGAGCAATTTAGCCTTTTTCATAGCTCCTTTCCATCATCCATGCGACCTTGGGCCATGAATTGACGCTCTCTTGTGAAATTTTGGGATTTATCATTTCAGGAGTTTTCACTCCATTCAATCTCAAAAATCCTGATGCTCAATCTTGCGAAATGGCCTATCCCGATCGATGATCAGACTTGCTTTGAATTAGATGGCCAGGATCGGTTCCTCAAACAGATTCAACTGCCTACCGCTTAATAGGTGCTTACTTTTCTTTACAGACCTTCTTTCCATACGACCCTGGGCTGTGATCGTGGGCCTAATTCCTAGGAACTTCTTGATTTCACGTTTCGCAAGTTCACACCGTGCTCCATGATAAAATCTATGAGTCATGAAATCATGATCGCTCAGATTAGGTGACATGTGTCCCTTCACATTGGATGACCCATATGAATATCGACACTTCAGGATCTCAGGCCATCGACATTTCAGGACCTCGGCTATCAACATTTCTCAGTTGAGATTTTTCGAAATGACTTTCTCCATGCTGATCCTACGCCACGTGTCCTTCTGAAATGGATGGCCCAGATTGTTTTATGTCTTCACATTTCATGAGTCCTCATGACTATGCCCTTTGACTTCTCCATTTAGTGAGTGAGTGAAATGTCGATCTTGCACCACACATCCTTCTGAAATGGATGGCTAAGATTGACCTTGCGATTTTAGACCTCTGTCTGACTTTAAACTTTGTGTAACCTTATAGTCTCGATAGGCTGATGGTCATCGATCTGATATGCCTGAAGGATACCTGTTGTTGAAAGCTTATCTAGCTTGCTCACTTGATTTGATTCCATATCAGACTGCTCTAAGTGATGCACTTTGACGCTTCTTGCGCAGGCTACGAACTTGGGCAACCTGTTTCCCTTGACAACTAT
>JASDQU010735464.1:225730-241627 GCA_032191745.1 Picea mariana
CTCTTGATGAAGAGAGTGTACCTTAAAATATAATGAGAATTAGATTTAATTCCCTAAATATCTATGTTGATGGAATGGTCAAGCCATAGGCCCACCATTTACGAATCATTTATCAACTTCAAAAATTCTCATATCAAAACAACAAGTCATCAATGTAACATTTTAGTAGTGGGAAATAGTCAAATTCCTTCATGTAATAATGAAGAAACACAAACACCAATGGTTGGAGATAGATTTGAGATTGATCAAGCAATCAAATTTCTAAATGATTTCAACAAGACACGTGATCCCAATTTGTTCAAGGTGGTGGAAGCAACACTTGCAGAATATGAGGAAAAGAGAAAAGTAAAAGTGGAATGTACATGATACAGTAAATGGTTTTGTTTAGTGCTAGTTAGTGGTAATATGTATAGTTCTTTGAATGAACACATGAAATCAAAGAAGCATATTACTTCTACAAATGATGTTTTTCACAATACAAGAAGGTCGAGGATTGGCACAACTAGCATACCCAAGAAGCCAACCATTGAGAATTCCCAATAGAGTTTGACCAGTTTCTTGGTTCCATCATCACCATCACTATTAAATAGGGGTTGTACAAATCCAAGTGCTTCTACTTCGGGTGTGTTAATTATCTAAGTTTTAAATTAATTCCTTTTTTAATTTGAATGTGCACATTATTTTATTTGTTAACTAATTTGAAAGTAGTTAATTTTTTAATGTATTTTTCATATTATTCTAGGTCATTTATCTCCCTTGATATTACAATGTTGGGGGTATTGGGAACCCTATATTGATAGAAATGGGGAGAGACTAGATAAAAAGGTCCTAATGGTTGATCAACAGGGTGGGAAATTATGGGACATAGAGAAKCATACCAAGAGAACACTATGTTATTATGGTATTGAATGTTGTATGAACAATACGTATATCCATATTCATTGCCAGAGGGATTMTGAAATARGAATATCTTTTAGTTCATTGACATGCAATTTTTTTAAGTTGATTCATGAATCTAATGACTTTAGGATGCACTTATATCATGAGTAAAGGAGAAACATTAAAATATATGGGAGAGATAAAAAGAAAGGGAGAAGACTGGAACATTTGACTCAAACTGAACTCAAAATCATTGCATGAGCTGCAAATGCTAGACATAGATCAACAATGCAAGCCCTTTGGTGGGAGAGGATGAAGGTTGTTGCACTATCTATTATAATGAGGTCCTTGAAGGAAAATTTGTTTGAATCTACGGAAAGGAAGGATGTATTTATGTTTTGCAAGGATGTGTGTGAGGCTCATAAGAAAGGAAATTTACAAGGTAAATATGCAGTCTGGGAATTTGTCCAAGATATTTTTCACAACTTGATGCATCCAAAAGAAGGGAGAATTTATAGTCCATCCACTAAATCCATATATGAGATGTTTAAGTTGTGGGGAGGTCCTAGATTACATATCTTTATTAGTTTTAATCTAGATGGACCTTCAATATCTAAAAATTTAAGGAAAGTTATAAAATCATTGACATATATCCCAGGGGAGCACAATTACATTTTTTAGGCAATTGGGAAATTTTATGATTCTTATAAATCCAAACATTGTATATATGACCCAATTCTTGTATTGTTTGCTTAAGATGAAACTATCGTGAAACAATATGTCAGATGGGTAGAAAAAAGTGATACATTGGTGGAATTTTGTGGTAAGAAAGAAGAACATAAGCGTCAATCACATTTATTGATGACAGTTGGTGAGGGCATTGTGGGATATGATATTATTACAGACACTTTTAAGAGTTGTGTGATTGGCCATTATGCATGTTTTATTATTGCAAACCCTTTACATGACAAGCTTCCTCATTTGGTTTTGGTTGTTCATCGAACATGCAATAGGTTCAATGGAAATTTTTTTCATAAACAATGGGAAAAAATAGAAGACATGTGGAAGAAACATGTTGAAATTTTTTTGGGATCTATTATTGATCATTCCTTGAATGGAGATAGTAGAATAAGACAACTTATTTTGAAGGATTATTCTTCAAATACATGCATTAGATATAAAATTCCTTGAGAAGGATGGAGGCTAACTAGATTTTGTGATGGTTTCAAAGTAACAAGACTTCATGACCAAGATTACATCCAAAACAACAAAAATTTAGTGAATCCTTTGTTTAGCAGTAGACGAGATTTGATTATTGGAAAAGAGACTGTTAATTTTAACCATGTCAAAATGGTTTATAACACTTTTAAAGTGGATTATCAAAATATTAAAATTGAATATATATAGAGGGTTGATCGACAAAATTGGGGTTCATCACAATGCATTGCTTCAATACATGTCTAGAGGTGTTTGAAAGAGATGAGAAGTACATGTGATCCAAAAGAGAGGACATTAGGTATATAGACCTATCTAACAATTGTTGTTGAGTATATTAATATTTTGTTTGTCTTGTATCTTGACTCTTTGGGAAAGAGTATAAAATGCTTCAAGAGTTCATCACTTTTTATGTTATGGTTATGTTGGCTGCGGAAAAAATCTCAGACTAATGCCAACACAAATTTAATCAACAGAGAGACATATCAAGATGTGAAAATTTCTTTCCACTTTGTAATTTTGTTGATGATATTGTTTAAGGATCAACAATCTAACTTACCATGTGTATTGCGCCCGACTGGGTCAGATGTATGTAGGAAATTATTTAGTAAAGTTGGTGGTATGGTTGGATTAGAGAGGTCCTCTGATTTCACTGACTTATTTCATTCCATTGGAACCCTTAATAGATTTTTTTAATGATAATTGAATCCTAGAGGGATTCATTCAAAAAATATCATAAGAAACAAATGAGCATCTGGAATACATTGCACCAACAAGTGACCGGGGACATTGATGTTTTGTCACAATATGATTCAATACCTATATATGAAAAAATTATAGAAGCCCTCAATATAGGATTGGAGTATGCACATGGCATGTTATCAAATATTGACATGAAACCAAAGGGAGACATATAATTTTCCTGGTGGTTTAAACAATGGACGGAGGATTGGAATTTTCCAACACTCTAATTTGTGGATGAAGTGGTTGATGATTCTCCACCAAGTCATTCCAACTCTATTTTCCAACCTTTTCCCTAAATGGTACTTGATGATAGTGAATTGAAAACAATGGAAAGTGAGTGGAGGCATGAGTTGGATGAACTTGTAGATTCCATTGATGAGAATGTAAACACAACTATCAAAATAGTGGTGGAGATTGATGGTATGGATATGTAAACATATTGTTTGGTTACTCAGTTGAATGGCAACCCAACATTATCCAAATATAGGTTGAATAACATGATAAATGGGGTCTACTTTAGGTTAGATGAGATGGCTCCAAAAAAGGGTGTTTCAATTGGTTTCGGAATTGACTCGGATTGTGCAGTGTTGTTTGAGAGTGAGTCTATACTTGTAATTGAACATGCTAGAAGAAAAGGTGTTTCCCGAAGTACAAAATAGGGTGTTTCTTATGGGATTTGGTACAATGGAAGAGTTCAAAGAATAATAAATAAGGGTGTTAATAGGGTATTTCATTACCATAATGACATTGATATTTTGGATAGGCCAGAATAAGTTGATCTTCAACTTTGTTGGTACAATCGAATAAAGAGGAAACGCATGTACAAGTATGGTTTGACATATCATAATTTCATACAAATAGAAGATATTATAGCACTGGCCAGCTTATCATACAATAAGAGGAATGAAACATACAAATTAGAAGAAAGTGATTACAATTTTTTTGAAGATTTTGTCAAAAATCTAAATATGTTATTGTTTTCACATTGTTTTCAAAAAAATACAATTTATTTTTTCCTTTTTATTACTATCTTATAGATTATTTATAAAGTATTCTTGGTTATAATCATATTGATTTGTTTGTGGTAGTTTGATACTCACTTTTACTTTTTGGATTCAGGTTTGGTGAATGCATCGAATGGTGAATGGTTAGGATAACTCAACTTGCAATTATTGGGATTCAAATATTTCTTATTGATTTCTTGCAAAGTAGGTTTTGAGGGTTCTTGAAATTTCTGCAATAGTTTCAAAATGGGCACTTGTACCCTTGGAATATAAAACTATAAGTGTATCAATAAGGATTTTAATTTTATGGATATTATGATCATGCTTTGTGATGGAGTAGAAACAAGGCATCATCCTTGTTGAAACTTTTAAAAGGATGAAACAAGTTTTTTCATATCACATTTTGGTGGCCATGCCCATATTGTATTTATTTTCGAGTATGCATTTGTTGGGTGTTTCAAGTATACAGAGAAGGCCCCTAGGGCCTATTGATCCATATTATTTTGAGAAAAAAATGAAGGTCGAAATATAATAAGTAAATAAATAGATATATTTCCAGAAATAAAGAGATACAATAATGAACATTTTTTTATTAATGAAATAAATGTACATAAACTGTAAAATTACAGGGTGAATGAACTTGCTAGAATGGTGGCAGCTTATCTCTGAGAAGATATGTGATGGATACACTCATTCGAAAGAAGATGATGTTTACAATGAGTCTCCAAAGGCTTTTTTAACATAAATAAAATCCAAAACCCTAACCCCGAAAGATGAAACACCAAAAGTCATGTGGGGCCTGATGGGGTAAGTTGGTACATCAAGTTCTCGGGGTTGTAAATTTTTCATACGATCTCTATTTTAGGCTCATGATAGCTCATTGAAAAGAACTATCTCAAGGCTACACATTTTTTGTCCCATCATGGCTAAATCCTACAATGTGACTGTGCCACGACCAAAAAATGTTGTTTAGGGCCTCAAAACGGCCCCAGAAGCTTAGGACCTGAAAACTATAGAAACATTGCCAAGGTAGAAACCCATGTTTTGAGCCTGTTGAATAGGTGGGTGGCCACTGATTTCCACCTTGATCATTCTTACCCACTTAGAAAGCAATGGTCCCCATTGCGTCAAGTTCTCGTGGAATATGGGGAAGCTTTTGCTAAATATGAACCTTGGTGAACTGCTTGCCTTGCTGAAGAAGTTGTCCTTCTTAGCTTGTTGAAGGTTGTTATGAACCTATTGTTGGAGGGTTTGGATACATTCAACTGATCTAGATGCATGATCTGCCCAAGTGTGGGAGGAATCTTTCAGTGAAGATGCGACATGAGGAGTATGAATGGCTCTATTGTAACTTTACTAGATTGGCAAGTGTGGAGGAAACCCGTAGGTGATGCAACAATATTTTTGTTCTCTTATACAATATTCTTCTGCTGGACAGAAAGGTATTGGGCCAAGGTTGTAATGGTTGCATTGTCATATTATTCACCTTCTGCCTAGATTCAGAAAAGGATAAACTTTGCGGTATGAGAGATTACTTTGCGGCACTATTTTGTCGGGACAATAGTCAAGACTACCTATGGTATCCTATAGAGCTGACCCCCCAAAGAAATAATGACACTACGAGTTCAAGACTCATAAAAAACATGTTGCTTCCACATATATGGTTCGACTAACAAAAAATCACATACTTTTAGTGGGGAAACATCACACAGTACCTCATTCTTGAAGGGCTTGAAGTCATAGGACCAACAACACTACTAGTTGACACAAAGATCTTGACCATGGTGAAGCCATCCGATGTTGCATGGTTGTGGGTGTGGTGTTGTTGGAAAATCTAATTGTTTGAYGAAATATGTTGAGATTAGKTTCTTCTAGCTTCCGCTATCAACAATAAAATGTAGTGMRKTCCCCTTCACCCACATCTRTGAATAGAATAGGTGCTCCCCCTTAGGATCCTCCAATTCTTTCGGTTGGATTGTTGTGGTCATGAAAGTAGTAGTGGGTTCTGCATCAATTATCTGTCTCCTTTTATTATTGTTTGAATCAGAGTTTGATTCGGGGCTCAGATATGTTTCTTTGAGATCAGATACCAATGMTTGTTTCTACCGACATTCATCGGTGTTGAGCTAAGGGATTTTATGGAAGTTGCACCACTTCCCAGTGTCCTTCTTCATCTTCCCATTGCTCTTCTTTTCCTATGGCTTGGATCGGTTATCTTGAGGTTGGATATTCTATGAATTAGGGTTTCCTTTACCATAATTTGGTTGTTGTGGATTTGCAAACCCAAATTCCTTCTTGTTCTTTTTCTTAAATTTCTTCTCGATTTGGACAACATATCGATAAGCAACTCCCAGTGATGAGATGTCCAGAAACTCCATTTCGGTTTGTATGTACTTGTGTAGTGATCCGAATTTAGGAGCAGAACAAATTGATTAATGAAATGAATACAATAAACATAGAGATATGAAGAACAACACAGATATCCAGTGAACAATATCTTCTATTGAATAAATGAAATAGGTTGAAACTGTAAAATTACATAACTGAAATACTTGCTCGAATTTTGGTAGCTATATTTGAGAAGAGACGTGGCTGCTATGCGCATATGTCTAAGCAGAATGATTACAATGAGGCTCCAGAGTAATTTTTAACATTACTCATGAATTTCAAAACCCTATACATCGAAAAACCTAACCCTAGGATATGAAACGCCAAAAGTTATGTGGGCCCTTATGGGTAAGTTGGTACCTCAAATTCCTAGGGTCATAAATTTTGCATATGACCTTTGTTTTAGGCATGTGATATCCCATTGGAAAGGTATTTTCAAGAACTACACATTACATCATCAAAATTTGACTTCGCCTGCAGTTTGATTGTGGCGAGCCCAAAAAACATTGTTTAGGGCCCCCAAAAATCCCTATAATTACAACAAAATGTGTTGACATGAAAACATACAAAATAATCCAGTTGGATTAAGTGGGAGGCCACCAGTATCCACCTGGAAGATGTGTAGGGCTTCAGAAAGCCCCGAAAGTGTAGAACCCACAATTAAGAAAGAAGTACAGAAGAACGTGTTGAGCTAAAAATTGTCAAGAGGAGCTAGTTGGAATAGGTGGGTGGCCACCAATATCCACTTAGACCAGTCCTCCCCCCTTAGGAAGAAATGGTCTTCATTACATTGAGTTTCCCCATCAGGTGATGAAACTTCTACTGAAGTTGGCCCCGGGTGAGCCACTTTCCTTGATGGAGGAGATGCCCTACCTTGACAACTTGATAAATTTGGATCATCTGCTAGCGAGTGACATTGAATGATTAGTGGGTGCATGTTCCATGCAGTCAAGGTTGAGCTATGTTGGTGTCATATATTATGCGATCTCTGAGGTGTCCAATAATGGTGGAAAATATGGTCGAAGAAGGTCCACATTGAACATTGGGTGCAAGCCAAGGAAGGGTGGAGTGTTGAGCTAAAAATAATTTCTACCCACAACCTTGGTGATGGTGTAAGGCCCATAGCGAAGTGGGTGGAGTTTCCAATGAGGCTTTGTAAGACGCTCCTTCTGGAAATGTAACCATACCTTGTCTCCAACCTGAAACTGGTGCAGTACCCTGTGTTGATCATGGCGCTTATTGTACTTAGCATTGGCTTTCTGCAAAATCTCATCGACCTGTTAGGAAATGTGTTGAATTCGTTTAATGAACATGGTGGATTTGTTGGTCTCACACTGAAGATGGAAAGAATTTGTCTGTGTGGTTGCAAGAGGTAGTGCAACATCAATGGGACCAAAGGGTTGGAATCAGAGTCCCACCTGAAATGGGCTATGGCCAGTGGAGTTATAGAGAGCCATGTTGTAACTGTACTGAACATAGGGGAGACTCTCATCCCATGTACACAGATGCTTAGAGTTGTACATGTGCAGGATGTACACAATCATCTTATTGACAACCTCTGTTTGGTCGTCTGTTTGGGAGTGGAAAGTAGTGGATTTAGTGAGCTTGGTGTCCAACATTGACTAGAGACTCGACCAAAATTTGTTGAGGAACATGCTGTCTTGGTCGGAGATGATGGTCTATGGTATCCCAAAATGGATCCACACTCGTTCGAAGAAGAGCTTGGCAATATCTGTCGATGTGATGTTATTCTTACAGGCTGTGAGGATGGCCATCTTCAAAAATAGATCAATGACCACAAATACAAAATCATTTCCTTGCTTGGTGGACAGAAGGATAGACATGTAATCCATCGATATGGATTCCCAAGGATTCTCAGGGAGAAATATCACACAATACCTTGTCTTTGAAAGGCTTGATATCATAGGGAATACGACACTGTTGGATGACATGGAGATATCTTCCTTGGAGAAGCCAGTCGATAGTGTAGGATGCGGGTGCAGTGTCATCGACAGTTCTATATGCTTGAATACCTTTGTTGAGATCAGGTTCTTATGACTACCGCTATCGACAATGAAATGAAGTGAAGCCCCCTTTACCCACATCTATTATTGAAAGAGGAATTCCCCTTCCTCTCTTTCTTCTGGTTCACTTGGTTGGACTTTAGTGGTAGTGACAGTGGCATTGAGTTCAACATCGATAATCTTCTTCCCTCCTTCTGGATTTGATTCGGAGTCATAATCAACCTCTGAATCGAAAGTCTTCAGCTTGGCCAGAAGTGACTACTTGGAGCGACATTCTTCATTGTTGTGCTAAGGGATTTTATGGTACTCACACCATTTTCCCATGTCCTTCTTCTTCTTCTCATTACCCTTCTTGTGTTGAGGCTTGGACTGGTTATCTTGAGAGTGGCCATATTTTCTTTGTCACTTGTTGTGTGGGTTGGGGTTGCCTTTTCCCTACTTCAACTATGAGACATTTTCAAATCCAAACTCTCGACTCTTCTTCTTAAATTTCTGTTCGATCTTGACAACATATCTATAAGCCGTAACCAATGAGGCGATGTCCAGAAAATCCATTTTTGTTTGAATGCATCTATGCAAACATCCATGATATTTTAGCACCAGATGTTTCTCAGAGTCTTTGATACCTAATTTGGTGCGCAGAGTATGGAAAATATTGGTGAAATATGGTATTGTCTGGTCCCTTTCTTAACACAGGGTGGTCCATCTGGTGTACTCATCCTCGTAGCTTCCAACAAGGTACTATTGTTCTTTAATGGCATACCAGAAGGAATCCCAGGTAAGGGAAACCACAAATATTGCAGATTCCTCTATGGCCCTTTGCTCATAGTAAGTGTCCCACCAGTCCTTAACATGTGGGACGACCTTGAGGAGTGCAAAAGTAATCTTTTCACTATTGGAAAAATTGTGGAAAAAAAATTACCCTTCGAGCAGATTCAACAATTTATCTACAACATTTGCATCTATAAGTCCTTCAAATAATGGAATACCAAAATTTACATGTACCTTGAAGGGGGTTGCATGGTCACTTGGTGAAGATGCTTCTCATGTGGGCAACCACCGAAGGATATGCACAAAGATGTCCATCATTTCGTTCTGTTGTCATGTGAGGGATTCCTCAACCAACATTTTAAAAGTATCTCCTACTCCATCATCTTTATTTTAGTCTCCCATGGGTTTTTTTCGGGCTCGACGTGACTGATATTGCAACATCTCAATTGGTTCGAGTTCCAACTTCTTGTACCCAAATCTTGTTGGGGACATGCACGAATAAAAATAAATGAAGAGAAGACCGCTCTGATACCATTGATCCAGATTTAGGAGAAAAATAAACTAATTAACAGACTAAATACAATAAACACATAGACGTGAAGAACAACACAGATATCCAATGAACAATATCTTCTATTGAATAAATGAAATAGGATGAAATTATAAAATTACAGAACTAAAACGCTTGCTCTAATGGTGGTAATTATCTCTGAGAAGAGATGTGGATGCTACATGCATCCATATGAGCATTATAATTACAATGAGGCTCCAGAGGCCTTTTTAACATTACTCATGAATGCCAAAACCCTATACATCCAAAAACCTAACCCTAGGAGATGAAATGCCAAAATTTATGTGGGCCCCTATGGGTAAGTTGGTACCTCAACTTCCTAGGGTCGTAAATTTTGCATACGACCTCTATTTTAGGCGCGTGATAGTCCATTGGAAAGGTATTTTCGAGAAATACACAATACTCCATCAAAATCTAACTCCCTCTACAGTTTGACTATGGAGAGCCCAAAAAACATTGTTTAGGGCCCCAAAATGACCCTGGAAGTACAACAAGATGTACTGACATGAAAACATACAAAATAATCTAGTTGGATTAAGTGGGAGGCCACCAGTATCCACATGGAAGATGTGTAGGGATTCATATATCCCCATAAGTGTAGAACCCACAATTATAAAGAAGTACAGAAGAACGTGTTGAACTAAAAACTATCAAGAGGAGCCAGTTGGAATAGGTGGGTGGCCACCAATATCCACCTAGATCATGTAGAGCCTCGCGGTATTTTAGAACCAGATGTAACTCGGATTATTTGATACCCAACTTGGTGTGCAACATGGATGATTTTAGGGGCTAAATTTCGCTCATGGGCTAATTTTCCATGGTTTTTCCAAAAATGAGATTCGTTATTTTAAAAATGATTCGCCCAAATTCTATAGGATAAAATTATTTTACCTTAAAAATCGCCCAATTTTTATAAAAACTATGTAAAATACTTAAAAATTTGAATACTTTTACAAAACTATCACCAATCATTTATACTTGGCATATGAAGGATTAGTAAGATTCGCCAAGGTTTCTACATTTTAAAATAAATTTCCATCCTTAAAATCATCCTTGGTGTGCAATGTATGGAAGGTATTTGTGAACTTCGACATTGTTTGGCCCCTCTCTTGATGCAGCATGGTCCATATGATGTATCGATCATCATAGTTTCCCACATGGTAATATTGCTCCTTGACCGCATCCATAAAAAACTACCAAGTGGGCTTGACCCCAAATATTCCAGACTCCTATGTGGAATTTTTCTCCCGTTAATTTTCCCACCAATGTTTGACATGGGGGAGAGCCTTAAGGAGCGCAAAGGTGATCTTTCTTTGTCGTAAAAATTGTGGATAGAGAAATAACCTTCTGACATATTTAACCATTTTTTCAAAGAATCCACATCAATCTGACCTTCAAATACAGGAATATTGAAATTAACTTGTACCTTGAATGGGGTAGTGTCTCCAAAGTGACTTCTTGACGAAGACGTGCCTACTATTGTCAGTGATCGTTGAAGGATTTGGGAAAAATTCTCCAACATCTCGTTCCTCTGTTGCACAAGGGCTTCCGTAAGAAACAACTTGATGGGATATTATATTCCCTTGTCTCTTTTTTCTTCTACCATGGGAGGCCTCTCGGGCTAGTGAGAGCAGTTTTCCTCAAGAGAAAATAGCTCGAGACCCAACTCTCTATACCCTGACCTTATCGGGGACATACACTAAGAAATGACAAGGATTAGTCTTCTCTAATACCACTGATCCTGATTATTTTGAGAATGAAATAAAGGCGGAAATATAATAAGTAAATACACAGATATATTTCCAGAAACACAAAGATAGATTAATAGACATTTTTTTATTAATGAAATAAATGTACAAAAACTGTAAAATTACAAGGTGAATGAACTCACTAGAATGGTGGAAGCTTATCTCTGAGAAGAGATGTGATGGTTATTCTCATTCGCAAGAAGATTATGTTTAAAATGAAGATCCAAAGGCTTTTTTAACATAAATAAAATCCAAAACCCTAACCTCGGAAGATGAAACGCCAAAATTCATGTGGGCCCTAATGGGGTAAGTTGGTACATCCACTTCTCGGGGTCATAACTTTTTCATACGATCTTCGTTTTAGGCACATGATAGATCATTGGAAATAACTATCCGAGAAATACACATATTTTCATCACACTCTATCTAAGGACTACATTGTGACTATGCCACGCCCAAAGAACGTTGTTTAGGGCCTCAAAACGGCCCCAGAAGTTTAGGACCGAAAAAAATGTAGAAAAACTGGCAAGGTGGAAACCCTTGTCTTGAGCCAATGGAATAGGTGGGTGGCCACAAATTTCTTCCTAGATCACCTGCTATGTATGTCAAGTGGATTCTCAATTTCTTAACTACTTATAATGTGAATCTTCTTATTGGGTTCATTCATCTTTTGCAAATTAATTGATAACTAGGGTAGTTACTATTAAGATTATGTGTTTGGTTTATCTCACAAAGGGGTGATGATGAATTTATAAACTACTAACTAATTAGATTTTGTGGCTAGGCTTATTTTATTTTTACAATAGTTGAACATGGAAGGACATAGTAGTTTGGATTTTGGGTTAACATTCTAATTTTACTATGAGTTTTCTTCAATTTTGAGAGAACTAGTGATGAAGGTGATTATCATTTGGACTTTGTGTTTAGGTTTGCCTTAATTTTTCAATGGTGAGAATGGTAGTCAATCTCTAAACCAATTACCATTTTTTCTTGGGTCCACTCTAATTTTGTAGTGGTTGAGGGAATAGGATTGTATTGTAGATTAGATTTTGTGCTTGCAAATAACATTCAATTTTCAAGCTAGGTACCATATATGGTGTACTCCATCACTATAAATCCTTGTTTTTTGCATTTTAAATTTTCTAAATTTTCAACTAATGAAAATTTGTTATGTCCACTTTTCAACAACTTTAACTATACTAGAATTATATTATCTATTATGCCAAAATCACCCATCTTGCATCACCTTAAATGACCCACTTGTGTGGGTGAATTCACCCTTGAGGAGAAAACATGTATTTGAGTGGATTTTAATCGTAGTAGTATGGATAACACTACCCTTGCTTCACCCACCAACTAATCCCTTATTGCAAGAATTTGTCCATAAATGTTTATTTATTAGTTTTTTCATACTATGTTTCTCATCATGAATATGGCATGAGGTTGACTAGTATCAATTTTGGATTTCATTCATGGTTTCACTTCACTTTATGAAGTGGTTAATAACTAAGAAAAATACTTTCAGGATTTAATGTTTTGATTCTCTCCACTTTCATAGAAGTGGGTGATAGTTGATTTCCAAGCTAATTATCATTTGGATATTTTATTTGAGTGACTAGTTGTCATTTAGGTATTTTACTTAGCATCACTTGACTTTTGCAACAATTGATAGCTATGCATACTATAATTTGATCTCATGCAAGTGGATAATAGTTAATTTCAAGGAGAACTACCATTGGGTCTATTGTGTATGCTAAGTGGCATACACAATATGACCATCTCTATTTAGTTTTCCACTTATCCTCTTCTTGTTTTTTTCTCTAACAAGATTTAATCCTATGTGCATTGATTGCAAATAGGTTGGATGTCACTACACTGAGGTTTTTGTGTTTGGTTTCTATATTTTATACACAAGCAGAGAGTGCAATAGACCGTATGGAATGGATTGAGAAAATTGCAGGAGTAATTTCTTCAGTTCTATGCTCTCAAATGCTAGAGAAAGTAAGGATAATGTTTAATCTATGAAAATGATGCATTACTTCCAAACAATGTAATTTTTAAATTCATAATTACATTGTTTTCTCAATGCTTGAAACTCTTGTTTATACATTTCTAACATGCATTTCCATTCATGGTCAAAGACTTCCTTGTAGTCCAATCATAAGTGGACATGAATACATAGCTAGTGAGAGAAGCTTATTGGGAAACTCTTCTAATTTTGATCACACAATACCTAAAGAATATGAAAGGCAAGTTCCTTAAACACTTTCTAATGATAAATATGAAAATTCCCCTTCATCAAAACTTGTTTGTTCTGTATTACTTTGGAATCAACCTCATTTTAGGCGCATCTGATAGACACTTGGATAAGATGCTCAAAGATGCACATGATAATCATTAATGCACGTTTAGCCCAAAATTTGTAGTGCACATTACAATCCATAATATTATTCTCCATCATTTGGATCTACATTAATATCGGTAGGATTAATCCCAATTAGTGACACGGGGCTCCAACCATCCTGAAGGATTGTCTCCTTCAAGTGAAGAATATATGTAGATTGTTGCAAACATTATATTTCTACACTTTCTATTTTCTACAAAGTGTTGTAGCTTTCCTAGTGTTCCTCTCTATTTATCATTTAGATTCAACTTAACAATGAAATCAACAAGTCCAAGCAAATCTTTGAGTACATCGCCTTTATATTAATGAGAAAATAATGATGTTAGTTCCTGGAGATCTTGTAGAATGGATATTTTAACCATCTTCAGTTATACTCTATAGTGCATAACCCAACAATCTAGCGAATATTCTCTCCATTGTATCTTGAGCATACCCCTAATACATCAATTTTGGATGCCTCTTAGTTGCAATAATAATACTAGTCAGTAGCTAAAAAAGGCTTAAAAAGAGTTGAATTATAAAATAGTCGACCTCACCAGCGTCAAAAGATTCAATTTAAAATTGTTTTGAAAGAGGGTGCCTCACAATAAATTATGTCTCCTTCTATGTATTTGCGAAAGAGCATGGAGTATGTTAGTGCCCTTATTTTGAGGGAGATTGCCTTCACCTAAAACCAACACTCTCAATACCTCAAGTAGAATTTGTTGGCAATGTTTCATCATTTGATTTTCTATTTTTTCACAAATTGTACTTGAGAATCGTGAATAACTTACAAGGAGAATATTCTTCTTTGATTTCCATTCTCTCAAAGTATGAAGTTGGTTACATCTCAATGTTTATGCCTTATTGGTTACATCATATAGGTCATAAATAGGGATCTCCTCCACTCCCCAAAAATGATTTTGGTGGATTTTGGGTGCTACAATCAGTGGTCTTTTCTTTGAATATTTAGTAAAAAACTTTGAATAAAGCTAATCATTAGGAAATACTTCATGTTCATGGTGCATTTTCCAAAATGAAACCACTAGGTCGTTCAACTATAAGGTTATTTTGCAAGAAGTTAAAGTCATCATTCTCGTGTGATTTCATGTGTTTTTTTCATATGGAGATGCAAAATAAGTTTATGTAAAAGGGTTCTCTACTCTAATATTTTGTAGTTAAATAACCCCCTTCCTAAAAAAATGCATGACCATGTATCATACTAAAGAGAGGTGAAAATAGTATAACACGGAGCTCTTGAACCTAAAGCTATCTTAGTGCATTACATATCCCTATGTTGGGATGTTAGTGCACTTCTTTGTGTATTTTTGAATTAGCTTTGTGGCTTGTGGTTTGCTAGAGTAAGAGTTTGGTCATGTTTGCATACTAAGGATAGAAATAAAAAAGAGGTATTAAAAATACCATGAAAAAAAATGATACCTAGATATTTCGTAAAAATATGGGGTTTTTAAATTGTACATATGTATTGGGAGGGGGGTCAGCAAAAGGATTTTATAGTTTTTTTTTTCCAATATCTAGTGAAATTAGGGGTATTCTTTAATATCCCACTAACATGCTATATCAGTCTAGGGTTACAGTTAGGGTTAGGGTTTTTACAAGTCTTAGCTCCCATTTAATGTTATGATTTTGGACCCTCTAGAATCTTCTTGAAATCTCACATGTCACAAGCTCCACATGTGAGTAGTATGTGTTAAGATGGCATGTATAATCATGGTAGTCGGATTACTCAACTTGCAATAGACATAACTTCCATATCTAAACTCCAATTAAAATGATATTCAATGATTCAAAAATAAATATAGAATAACATTAGGAAATTAAAAACTTTGTTCACAAAATTCTGATAATTTACGGACTCAAATACTTAAACCACAATTTCTCTAAAATGGATCTTACAAATCAATAGCTCCAAACTTTTCATCCAAAAACTACCAAATAAATAACGAATTATATAATAGTATATTTTAAATCAGTATGTTACAAAATGTATCTACTCCCTCTCTCCCAGGTAAATATTCTATTTTTCTGATTGATTGGATGGCCCACCCGAGAGCCATCATTTCACCTCCCTCGTGAAATTGGGCGTATACAAAGTGGTAGTGAACGCCAACGTGATGTTATCGAAAATTAGGTTATCCAGCCAGTGTTT
>JASDQU010735465.1:31611-41617 GCA_032191745.1 Picea mariana
TGAGAATCATGCATGGTCCAATCTTCTTCATATTTAATTTGTTATATGTTCCCCTTGGAAAACTCTCTTTTCTCAAATGAGATAAAACCTCATCTCTAACTTCGAATTGAACTTCTCTTCTCTTTAGATCAAATCTTCTCTTGTATTTTTGACTATTGTCTTGTAGCTGCTCTCTGACTCTATCATGGAGTTTCTGCATTTTTGTTGCAAAATCCTCTACTCTAGCACTTCTGCACTCATCTTGACTCAAATCTCTCAAATTTGTAATCCCTCTTTGATGTATACCATACACAATTTCAAATGGACTTTTTCTGTGCTTTTGTTCATTGAATTATTGAATGCAAATTCTGTCTGTGCTAGAATCTGATCCCATTGTCGACCTTGCTCAGCGACTAAACTTCTTAACAAGTTTCCAAGACTCTTGTTTAATACTTCAGTATGTCCATGTGTCTGAGGGTCATATGCTAAATTAAAGGATAAGTTCATTCCCAGTCTATTCCATAGAGTCTTCCAAAAGTGTCCTACAAATTTGGTGTCTCTGTCTGAAACTATGCTTGTCGACAATCCATGAAGTCTTACTACTTCTCTAAAAAATAAGTTGGTGACGTGTGTGGCATTGCTCGTCTTTTGGAATGGTATGAAATGTGCCATTTTTGAGAATCTTTCTACCATAAAAAATATGGAATCGCTCCCTTTTTGAGTTTTGGGCAATCCCAAAACAAAATCCATACTGATTGCATCCCATGGCCTTTCTAGAATTGGTAATGGCTATTACAACCCAGTGTTTTGCTGTCTTCCCTTTTCATACTGAGAAATTATGCATTTGTTCATGAACTTCTTCACTTCTTCTCTTATGCTCAGCCAATAATACGAATTGCTTAGCTGTGCGAATTTCTTATTGTGACCAAAGTGTCCAGCTAAACCTCCATTGTGTTTCTCTTTCAGTAGGTTGTCTCTCATTGAGCACTTCAGAATGCACAATTGTCTCCCCTTGAACAATAATCCATCCTGAATCAAATATTCAGTCCATGGGCTTCTATTTCCCAATAAAGGATTCTTGCATGCCTCATAAGCTTCTTTGAAATCTGCTTCCTCTTTATACATCTCCTTGAGGTGTTTGAACCCCAATGTCTCCACCTAGAATTCATGTATGATCAAACTCCTTCTGCTCAAAGCATCTGCAACTTTATTACCAGTTCCAGCAATGTGCTTAATAACAAAAGTAAAATTCTACATAAATTCTACCCATTTTGCATATTTCTGATTCAACTTTTCTTTCCTAGTAATAAATTTCAAAGCATGGTTATCAATGTACAAGACCAATTCTTTAGAAATTAGATAGTGTCTCCATTTTTTCAAATCTTGAATCACTGCATAAAATTCCTTTTCATACATGGAATACGTTTTCTTGGATTCATTCAGTTTCTCACTGAAATTAACAACTTTCTTATTGTCTTGGCTCAAGACTGCTCCAATAGCTAATCCTCTTGCATCACATCTCACCTGAAATGTTTTTCCAAAATCTAGTAGAACCAAAATTGGTTGCTCTGTGATTTTCTCCTTCAACACTCTGAAACCTTTTTCATCTTCTTCTGTCCAATTGAAGGACTTGTGTTTGTTCTTCATAATGTCCAACATGGGTGCACATATGCCACTGAAATTGTTGATGATTTTTCTATAAAAAATCACTAATCCATGAAAACTTTGTACCTCAAATATAGTGCTCGGCGATGTCCATTCTCTGATCGCTCTCACTTTTTTTGGGTCCATCTTCAACTCATTCGAAGAGATTATGAAACCGAAATATATGAGCTCCTTCTTCATAAAATAACACTTCTTCAGGTTTATTAGCAACTTCTCTTGCTGCAACCTTTCCATCACTAATGTAAAATGTATTAAGTGTTCTTTCTGAAGATTAGTATGTCATCCAAATATACTATGACAAATTTGACTATGAAGTATTTCAACACTTCATTCATTAACCTCATAAATGTGCTTGCTGTATTTTTCAACCCAAATGGCATGACCAACCATTCAAACAATCCTTCGTTTGTCTTGAATGTTGTTTTCCATTCATCTCCCTCTCTCATTTGGATTTGATGATATCCGCTCTTCAAGTCTATCTTGGAAAAATAACTTTCTCCACTGTGGAAGTCCATCAAATCATCCATCCTCGGTAAAGGAAATCTGTATCTAATGGTTATCTTGTTGATGGCTCTGGAATCTGTACACATTCTCCATCCCCCATCTTTTTTTGGACTTAATACAGTCGGTACTTCACATGGGCTTAGGATTTCCCTGACTAACCCTTTGTCCAATAACTCTTGGACTTTATTCTTGACCTCCTCATTCTCTCTAGGTGTCAACCTATAAGTGGATTTGTTTGGTAAACTAGCTACTGGAATAAGGTCAATATGATGGCTTATTCTCATAATGGGTGGTAATGAGTGTGTTAACTCATCCACGACTATATAGGCAAAGTTTTCTAATAGTTCCTGGATTTCTACAGGAAAGTCTTCTACAAAAGTATTTGTAAGGATAACTCTAGGCTTCCTCACTATAACAAACTGCATTTTTTTCTCCTCCTTGACTTCCATTAAGAGCTCCTTCCCACTCATGAGAAGTATGCTTGAACTATCTTCTCTCTTTTTCTCTTTATCTTTTATGGGAAACAACATATGTGTCCTACCATTCTTTTCTAGGGTATATGTATTCTTTCTTCCGTCATGAATAACTTTTCGGTCATACTTCCACGGCCTCCCCAATAAAATATGATAGACATCCATAGGAATTACATCACATATTATTTCATCTTTGTAACCTCGTATTTTAAATTCAACTTGGTATTTTTTACTTACCATGGCTTGATGCCCTTTCTACAACCACGATACCTTGTATGGCTTTGGATGTGTAGTTGTCTTCAATTCCAGCTTCTCTGCCATCTTTGTGGATACTAGATTGTCATTGCTCCCACTGTCTATGATCACTTTGCAAACTCTACCTTTCGACTTGCAAGTAGTTCTGAATAGGATTTTTCATTGAACTAGTTCCTCTGGTTCCTTCTCTGGCTTAAGAAGAACTTTCCTCATCATAATGTTTCTTCCTCCTTCTGTATATTTTTCTTCCACATGCTTTTGTGCTTTGACAATGTGTGTTTCTCCACCTTTTATTTTTCTATCGGGACATTCCCAAGCTTTATGTCCTTCTTTTCCATAGGTATAGCATTTAACTACGCCTCCTCTGGATATTCCTCTTCCTCTACCTCTGGGAAAAGAACCTCTTCCTCCATGCTATCCTTCTTTACAACTTCCACCTTTCTCATGTTGACTATGTTTTTTGTCATCTTCAGGATTCTACTTCTGGAACTTCTCTCTGGTGGTTCCCTTACCTCTGCTTGAATTTCCACCTCTGCTTCATTGGCTTTGCCTCCTGGCCAATTTTTCTTTAGCTTTCAAGGTTGATTGATAGGAATCCTCGAATTTAATGAAAAACATCATGTTGATCTCCTTTTGAATTTCATATCTCAACCCATTGATATACATGCCTGTCTTCTCATCTTCATTCTCTTTTTGTTCAGCCCTGATGTTCAGTTTGTAAAATTCTTCAGTGTATTCCTTCACTGATAAACCTATCTGTTTCAAGTTTTGAAATCTTCTGTAAAGATTAATTTGGTAATACTTTGGGCTAAATTTGGCTTTCAACTTGGCTACCATCCTATCCCAGTTTTTAATTTTTTCTTACCATTTATCCTGCGTTTAGCTTGCAATTCCTCCCACCATAACACTGCATGACCTTTCAGTCTTGTCACTGCATGCTTCACCATCTTGTCTTTTTCGATATCTTCATAATTGAAGTATTTTTCCATAGCACGTACCCAATCTAACAATTCTTCAACTTCCAAATTGCCTTCATACATAAGTACCTCTATCCTTGCTCTGGATCCTATCTTTGAAATAACTTTTATCAAGCGATCCTATGCAACATCCTCGATCACATTTTCCTCGCCTTCTTCTTCTTCGCTCTCAGCTTCATTGACATCACCAACATCTGGTGCTCTTCTGTGTGTTGTCTCCATGGCATCTAATATCATTCAGATTCGCCTCATTTATTCTTCCATTTATGGATTCTCTTTGCACCTTCTTGGTGGCATGATTTCACTGCATCACCTACAAACAAAAATATTTTTTTTCTTGATACCACAATGATACCAAACTTCATCCTTTCTCCTTTTTGTCTATTGTCTGCAAACAAAATCAATTCCTCAATCTGATACCACCTGATGAAGCCTCCCTCCCCTTCGGGGTTCTGCGACCTCCCGGTCACTAGATACTTCTATCTTCCTCGAGCTGAAATATCTCTCTGGTTCCTGTTGGAGCCTATATCAAAAAAATATTCACAGGTCCCTTTATAAACCTTTCCCTATGCGAACAAGCACCAAGCGCGAGCTCCACCCCACGTGACCATGAACTATGACTGCGCGCCTACACAAACAATTTTTCAGAACTTCGCATATTGGGACTTCGACGTGTGAGCAGCCCTTTACTCTCCAACTCCCGATAGCCTAAAACATGATGGGGCTTAACTCATGTTATCTCCTCCCTTTAGTTACACCACATGACCTCTGGCTATGACCTGGAGCTAAATTTCTCGATATTTCCTTCACCTAGATCAATGGTCCAGGTTTCCTATGATCTGATGGTTCAGATCATGTCGCAAGTTCGGACTTTGCCAATCCTCGACTCTATTGCTTTGAATTTATTCAATAGTGATTTAGCAAAATGATGATCTCTTGCAGCATATCCCTCCAAAATAGATGGTCTTGATGACATTGAGACAACCAATGGCTGTGATCTTTAGCCACGATCAACGACAGTGATATTTTCAGAACGATCAATGACTATGATATTTTCATGAATTCACGTTTTGAGAGGTCGAGAGGTCTCTCTGTTCAGATATTCTGATCACCGAAATCCCGAAACCCTTTTTGGACAATCGATGGTCCAAATCTTCTCTCTATCCAACGGTCGTAATTGAATCGCAATTTAGCAAGTCACGAGTTCTTGCTACTCAAACTTTGACTCCTTTGATGCGTGAGTCAAAGAAACGTTGGATATTCAACATGTTTCCCTTCCGATGGATGGTTGTGATCATGTCGGGGTTTTGGATTTCGCAAAACCCACCTCCCTATGCACTGTGAAGGGCTTTAACCTTTGTACACTTCCTCCAGATCGAATGGTTATCGGGCCAGGGTGCTCTGATCTAATGGTTCTGATATGATCTCTCACGCTCTCTCTTCTAAATGTCTGGATGTGGATTCAATGGTTCAGATATTTTCCTTGCAGCTTATCCTACGACTATTGTTCTTTGCCTCCTGAGCTTTTGCGCCTTCTTCCCGGACTTGGAATATTTCAATACTTGGAATATTTTGATCTTCTCCTTTCCTACGAATCCAATTTATGGATCTTTTGAACACTTTATGAAAGTGTTATCACTTATGAGCTTCGTCCCTTGAAGGATTTTTGATCTCCCATGCACACCTTGCATTCTGGGATTTTGAAAAATTTAGTTCGAGGAATTTTCTTGACAAGAAAATGCTTCTCGCCCACCTGGCGCTCTTCGGCTCTGGTTCTCCAGAGCTCGTTAGCTTCTTGATGCCATGCACACATTGCACCTGGTCTGGGTTTCTCTGATTCTCTCTCTGATATTCTCCCTGAGTCAATCCTAAACTCAGTCAACATACAACTTGCGTTCGAGATGCACACCTTTCATACAAGTATAAGGAGAGAAACAATTGAAAATCAACCAGTTTCATCACAAACTCATACAATTAACTTCTCAACCACTCATACATGAAAAATTAACTGTAACAAATCATACATACAAAATAGCATTCATGTAATCACATTTGAGATTAACACAATCCAAGGATTTTTGGGACAATTTCCGTCTGTTCTATTAATTCATAAAACGAAAATTGCATAGTGTTCCTCTACTCTAATCTGCTCTACTGATCTCTCTTACAATACTCATCTATACTGATCTATTACAATGTAAAATCAACTATCTAAGGACAAGCTCCATGAGCTCTCTCATCATGTTCTGAAATCTATCATTTCAAACTTAAAATTATTACCTACTCTGTCCTATTACAATAACTACTAGTTACTGCTAGATAGAGTCGACACTCCATGTCTTCGACTTCTTACAGTCCTTCGAGACTTTACAAACAATTTACATTTTTCAAATTTTTGTTACAAAAATATCTCAACAACCCATTTAATTCTGAGATAATGCTCGATTTGAAATTATGTCATTGTTGAGATGTCCTTTATTTGCCTCCAAGTGTGCGTTGTTGACTTTGAAGGCGATGCTCCTGCATCAATGTTGGTCTTAAAGTATACACCTGACTTCTAAAGGGAAAATCTATCCCAGTTCAAGTTATGAATGGTTGGATTTTTTTAGTCAAGGGTCAGTTAAAGGGTTGGTTTACGAAGACATGGACATGGTTTGGTTGGAAAAATGACATGGACGGGGGTTCTCCTTGGCTGGTGGCACACTAAGGACATATGAGTGAGACAGAAAAGGTAAAAAACAAAGAAAAACAATAAAATATTCAATGAACAATATGCTTCTAGAAGTTCACGTATTAAAAGGTCATTTTAAGAATTAAACATGTACCAAAAAAACGGTCATTCCCACAGGTTGTAATAAAAAAAATATTCATCAAAGCATAGTTGTTATCAAAGGTTGCATATCAATAAATACAAGTTATACAACAACTGAAGGAAAATAAACGTACTTCACACAAATCAAAATTGTATTCAAGATAAGAAACACATACTAATTTGGACACAAACACACTATCATCAATGGTATCTGCACCAGGTAGATAGATTTAATCCATGAGCAAAATGGGTCCAACTAGTTTTTGTATTGATATTTTTCTCCCCAGAAAACTCAACCCTCAAAACATACAAAAGCTGCATATTTATAAGAGTTGCAGATGATCTCGTCCATATGGGACTGAGACTTAACTCTACACTAACAGTTGTAAAACAACGTATTAACTTAGCTATAAACTATTTGAGTATAGTAATGAATACTCCACATTTGACTTAATCCAAAAGAGTGGTTCTTATAACAAAACAAATACCACTTATTATTCTTGAAACTTAAAAGAGACTTGAACTAAACAATTAAAAACTACTAGTAGTAATGAAACTCGATTGATGCATGCGTTGGAGCGAACTGAGATCTGACAAAAATTACTAGGAGTGACAGAAGTGAGTTTTGCATTGAGAATTGGTTTTCATGTGCACTGTTGGAGGCCACTGGAGATGACTGAATGTGTTGGACATGTTTTTCCCCAATTCAGGTTAGGCATTGCAGGGACCGGATCCCAAAACTTATATTATGTACTTGTTTTTATCGTTGAACTATTGCCTGATGGGAAATATGATGATGTGGAATGGCGTTCGTGAGTTTAAAGCAAAAAATATTCATATCTCTCGGAGGCCCAGAGTCATTACCATCACTTATGCTGATTAACCCGAGATTAATAATTTAATTATTTTGGAAGTTCGGGCATGAAATGTTAAGTTTTAGAATCTCCCGGAGTAACATGGATATAAAGTGATGTGGCAGTGCAGTACCCACTTTGGTTTTTTGGGGCTCTAACACTTCAAGAGTTCGGAGAAATTTTCTTGCTTTGATTTGAGATTCCCCGGAGTGACAATGTTGCAGAGTGATGTGGCATTGTGGGACCCACTTGGATTGTTCAGGGCTCCAACACTTTGGCGATTTACATTTTCTCTAGGTTGGAATCTCCCAAAGTGACCATCTCTTTAAGTCACTAATTCATGATTATTTCTAATTGATCCAATACTAAGACATATTTACCATTAAACACTTCGATAGTTTGAATTTTGGGACTTCGGGAGACTGCACTTGATCTTGATAGAAATATCTTGGAGGAAAATCTCTCGGAGATGATGTGGAAGCCTGAAGTGAATTGTTGATGTGTCACAGAAATAAGGATAACACGTGTCACCTAGAATGGAACGAATGGCATGGTGAAAATGCTTGAAATGAGTGCCACAAGTCACAACCGATGGATGCCACATGTCTCCAAGAATGAATTCTATGTGCTCGCATAGATAAGCGCTACGCATCTTCAGCTGATCGACACTTCGGTGATTTGGTTGATCGACACTTCGACAATTTAGATCTAACGTGTGCCTGACATCATTGTTTCTAATAGGAAATTCAAAACTTTGGATGATCGACACTTCAACTCTTTGGCTCTTTGACTGATTGACACTTCGACTCTTTTGTTGATCAACACTTCGATGATTTAGATATGACATGTGCCTTAATTCACTATCAATAATCGATGCCTCAACACTTTGTATGATCAACGCTTTGGCTCCTTGATTGATCAACACTTTGGCTTTTGGTTAATCAACACTTCGACTCTTTGGCTGATATGACGTGTCCCTGATGTCACGTTTGCTGACATTTATGCATGGAGAGGGTGACATGTGTCACCTACAAATGGGAAGATGACATGGCCAAAGGTGTCTGGAATGAGTGTCACGTGTCTCCTATGATGAATTCCACGTGTATGTAATAGATGGATGTCATGTAGCTTTGAATTTTCAGTTTTCAAGAGTTTTTTAGTGTTGTGTTTGGAAATCCCTGAAGGAAAATTTCCGAAGTGATGCAACAGTTTCAATGTTTGGGAGTTTTTTAGTTATTTGTTTGGAAATATTGGAGGAAAATCACCGGAGCGATGCGACGGTTTCTGCGTTTGGGATTTTTTAGAAAGACAACTATGACATTTCGGCACCGAAGTCATGGAGTAGATTTTGTAACCCTTTCATTTAAACCTCATGCTAGTAATGGAATCCCTTTTGTGTGAGTGTCATTGATCTGTCGACCTGTTGGATCTCCACCATTGAAGTTTTAACCCGTATATTTTCACCATCGAGGCCCGAATATGACTGCTCTAAATTTTTGTGTTCTGCTCATGGGCGTTCCCTATGCACACAAAAGACTTGTTTGACCTGATGCTCACTTAATCAATGAAAAACATGATGACAATTATTTCGATCCAAATCACGACATGCAATTATGCTTTAAGAAAACAGAAACAAGTTACGCAAAGAATCAATCAAGAAAGATAAAGTTAACAAAACCAAGTCATTTAGAGAGGAAAATTTACTCAACCCACCAGAAGAGAAATAATTTTGTTGAAAGAATAGGGAAAAGAGGCAGGAGGGGAAAGGGTGCACACTTAGGTCTTAACACTCTTGGAGGAGGCCAGGGTATCAATTATTTTATCAATGAGTACTGCATTTCCGAAACCAAGAAGAGTGGATCACAAGTGGCAATGAAACAAATAACCAACTTGAACCTCTGAGTCATTCTATACACCTTGCTTCAAATTGTGGGATCCAACTCTTTACGGTTGGCAGTGCAAGCAAAAATTCATTATTGGGTTGAATACATACACCCTACTATGTATTACTAGAGTACCACTTTGATAAATAATATGAAAGAACAATTAACAGATTGCAAGCTGAGGAAGGTAAATAACTTTTTCTTTATAAGTGTCATGTGTACTTTCTTCTTCGAGTGGGTGCCCATGATGAGCCGACAAACATAGATATGAGGAAACTCATGACCATGGCCAACCATGGTCCATTGGAACGAGCTCATAGCTCTCTTAGGAGGTGGAAAAATTTACAACCCCTTGGATGACAACTTCTTTGGTTGGTGGGAGTGACAAAATCCCTTTATCGAGGACTACCCATATGTGGGTATCGACTTCACTAATGATTCGTATGTCATCATCCCTGTCAGAGACAACCTTCAGGACATGGGTAACCTTTCATTTTTGTTTTATTTTATTTTTATTTTTTTTAAATAAAAAAATTTATATCTTTTTCTGAGATCCAAAATACTAACGAGTACCTTTCTTCTATGTAGACAGAGCACCCGTGAG
>JASDQU010735465.1:52661-72931 GCA_032191745.1 Picea mariana
AATTTCAGATAAAAAAAAAAAACACTTTAGATAATGTTTATAAATATCTTTTAAAAATTCAGTTTTGATTCTTAGTCAAGTTGATATAGATATGTGATATTATTTATCATATGGTTTTTTATTTTTTATTTTTTTCAAAATATAATATAATATTCTATTTAGAAACTAAGGATCTTTGAATTATTGAATTTATATCATTTTCATTTATCTATATAAATCATTTTTTATTTAAAAGTGATAATAATATTTTTTCAATCTTTTATGAATTTTTTTCATTTTAATGAGGTTTTTCTTTTGATTCACTGAGGTCTAAACATTTTTTTTAGAGCACAAAAAAAGTATGGATGCCTTTCCACTCATGATAGATATTAGTTAAAATGGATCTAATTGGTCTTAGAGTATTTAATGATGTTTTCCAATGTCTTATGTCACCATAATATAAGTGATCCATGTGGATATCTTTGGTCATCCACCTTTTCCAACTAGTTCAAACCAGTTTTTTAACAATTTTGACAACCGTGCACCTAAAACGGAGATCACATGCAAAAGTTACGACCTTGAGAAGTTGATGTACTAACTTACCGAAATGAGGCTCACATGACTTTTGGTGCTTCATCTCCTAGGGTTAGGTTTTTGGATGTCTAGGTTTTTTGACATTCTTGTTTATTGTAAAAAGGCCTTCAGAGCCTCATTATAATCATCTTCTTGCAAATGAGTGCAGTCGTCACATCTCTTCTCAAAGATCAGCCGCAACCATTCCAACAAGCTTGTTTTCCACTACATTTTATAGTTTCGGCTTATTTCCTTATTGAATAAAAAATGAGTTTTATTGTATCTATGCTATTCTCTATTAAGCATCTTTTAATAATCTATATTCATTTAGTTTTGTTCATAAAATTTGGATCAATAAGGCATTGGCAAGATTTTCCATAACATTAATTGATATAAACATGGTATTGAGAAATTAAATATTTTTGTGGTTTGTTTTATATTTCTTTGTATGCCACAAAGTCAGAACCATAATTATAAATATCAAGAACACTTGATTGGCTGAGATGCAAAAGATGTGAATTGGTTTTTAGGTGAATAAGGAAATGTATACTCACAAGGAAGAAAAAAAATTGCTAAAAAATAGGTTTTAAAGGTATTAAAAAGGAGCATAACCACTTGAAGGAAATATTAAAGACAAGAAAAAAAATGATGATAGGTGGATAAGATAAAACAATGCATAAAACTTGATCAATTAGGTTTTAATGGCATTGAAAAGGAGCATAACCATTTTAAGGAAATATTAAGGACATAGAAAGGGAAAATGATGGTAGGTGGATAAGATTAACTAATAAAGGAAAGAAAATGAAAGAGGGAGGATAGAAAATATAAATAGTAAAAATGAAATCATCTTCTACATAAATTTCATGAAATTGTATGGAATTGCACCTATACAGTTTTTAAAACACTGACCATTAGAAACAATGTTCTTAGGAGTCATAAAAAATTCAATAATTCAAGACAAGAAACAAAAAATGATGATAGGTGGATAAGATTAAACAATGCACAAAACTTGCTCAAATTAGGTTTTAATGGTATTGAAAAGGAGCATAACCACTTGAACGAAATATTAAAGACATGTAAAGGGAAAATGATGATAGGTGGATAAGATTTTAACAAAGCACTGCCTTATCTAATAAAGGAAAGAAAATGAAAGATGGCAGATAGGAAATATAAATAGTAAAAATGAAATCATCTTCTACAAAAATTTCATGAATTGTATGGAATTGCACCTACATTGCTCTTAAAACAAGGACCATTAGAAACAGTGTTCTTAGGAGTCATAAAAAATTCAATAATTCAAGATAAATTTTAATAGAAATACTTATATACAACAAAACATGGAAATAACATCTTAATGACCTAGGACAAGTGCTATATATTTTAGAGCGAAATCAATTTTATGCAAAAATGTCAAAATGCACATTTGGTATGAAATAATTAGAATACCATCATAATATTGTATCAAAGGAAGGAATCTTATTGGATTTGAACAAATTCAACATAATCATAGAGTGGACCAAGCCTAAAAACATATCCAAATTGAGAGAATTTTTAGGATTAAGTAATAAGATATTACTAGAAGTTCTTAAATAATTACAATCATTTGACAACACCACTATCGAACCTATTAAATAAAACTTCATTTCAATGGAATAGTGAAGAAAAAGGCTACTTTGATTCTTTGAAGAAAATTATGCCTTTGACATGAGTGTTAGCAATCCCTAATTTATAAAACGTTTTGTAGTAGAATGTGATGTTTCAAGGTTTGGATTAGGGGTGGTGTGAATACAAGAATGCCATTCAATAGAGAGTCAAAATCTCAAGTTAGGAAAAATTTCCAAATACTCTATATATGATAAAGGTATTCTTACAATCATAAATACATTAGCAAATTGTTGTCAAATATTCTAGGAAGCAAGTTCTTGATACTTGCTAATCACAATAGTGTTCAATACATATTACAACAAAAAACATTGTACATTGAAAAGAAAAAGTGGAATAAGAAAACTACCACATTTATTATGGAGATATTACATAAAAGGGGAAAGGAAAATGCACTAGTTAATGCACTTTCATTAAAGGACTAAGAGGTAGTATAAAATGTAACATTGATTGTAATTCTTTACTAGTTAGATGAAATTTAAGGAAAATATACTAAGGACATTAAATTTTAATCCATACCTAGTAACATGGGTCATGATAGATCTCGAGTTAAGATGAATCTAGTTGATCTTAAAACATTTAATAATGTTTTCCAATGTCTTATGTCACCATAATATGAGGCATTGACATTAAATTATGATGATTCTCATTTTTTATTTGTGATTGTTAGAGGAATGATATTCCAATATAATCATTGTTATGTTCATTATACAATTTAATATAAACATGGTATTGGGAAATTAAATATTTTTGTGGTTTATTTTATAGTTCTTGTCATTGGACGTTGCAAAGTTGAAAATCACCAGTATAGTGAGAAAGGATATTCCTAAAATAATTTGTAAGTCAGTGTTTGTCAATTCGTTGCTCCGGGAAACAACCCTCGCTAGTCTAAATGAGCACAGCGTTGCAGAAATAAAGAAAGAACTAATATTCCAACTGAAGATAATGCCAAGTAATGAAGTCGACCTGCATTATTAAAGGGGCGTCTTTCTCTCTAGTAAGATTCGATGAAGTTTTTTTTAACCATTTTCTCTCCTGTTTGCAAAGGTGATTTGTTGTGTTTGAGTGTTTTGGTTATACGTTTTACTGCACACCAAGTGTAACCGGTGCACCCTCTTTGATTAAGGGATTTGTGTTCTCATCTTTAATCCTCTATGATTGTTTTATATCTTATCAAAGAGGTTTGGTGAGTTGTATTTCGTTATGTATGAGCAAGGGCCATTGGGAATGAGCCCAACCAAAAAACAAGTCCGAAAACAGGAGATTATTTTATTTTTCACAAAAAATAGGGCATTCATGACTTACAATTAGGGCATTTTGTCATAGTACTTTGTTGTATTGAGAATCATAGATTATTTCAATATTTTTTTTCTTCTTTTGGTTTCTTATATATTTTTTTTAAAGATCATAAGCATGGTTCAAATTTGTCTTTAAACATTTAGTGATGTTTTTTTTATCTAACAGAAAGACCATAAGCATGGTTCAAATTTGTCTTTAAACATTTGGTGATGTTTAGTGTTTCGATTGCTACCATAGTTTGACGAAATGGCGAATGAAGTTTCTCATTTCTCCTTCTTAATTGTTAGAGAAATGATGTTCTGGAATAATAAATAATAATTGTTAAGTTTATTATTAGAAAAATTAATACAAACATGATCATAGGAAATTAAATATGAAAAATTTCACACTTCACAAACAAACTTGAATTTTATACTCTATGACACAGTATAGACATCCCCGGGAGAAACTTAACTTTATTTATACTCCATGACACAGATAGACATCCCCAGGTGAAACTTATCTTTATTTGAAATTGATTATTTTTATGAATTGTTATAAGTGGAAAAATCCCGAGGTGAAGCAAAAAGTAAAGATAATCGAGGTATTCAGTTTTAGAGGCACATCATGTTGTGAGTTTCTGCGATTTCAAAAAAAAAAAAAATCATGTTATGAGTTGACATGTTAGATAAACGATAATTGTGGCCTTCTGCAATTTCAAAAAAAAATAATAATAATAAATAAATAAACGTTAGATAATGTGTATAAATATTTAAAAAAAAAATTATTTTTGATTTTTACTCGTGGTATTATTTGAAATTGGTTACACAATTTATAATATGTTTTTTTTTTCTTTCAAAATATAATATAACATTATATTTAGAAAATAAGTATATTTGAACAATTGAATTTATATCATTTTGATTTATTTATACAAATCTTTTTTTATTTAAAGGTGATAATAATATCTTCTCAACTTTTTATGGATTGTCTTTACTTTAATGAGGTTTTTCTTTTGATGTACTTAGTGGCATCAAATTCTTTGAGGTCTAAACATTTTTTAGAGCACAAAACTCGAAGAAATATTTGCACCTCAAGAGTTTTGATGTCTCTCCACCCATGATAGATCCGTAGTTAAGATGGATCTAGTTTTTCTTAAAACATTTAATGTTTTTTTCCAATGTCCCATGTCACCATAATATAAGGCATTGACAATATTTTCCATAACAGTAATTCATGATGTTTCCCATTTCTAGTTCGTGATTGTTAGAGGAATGGTATTTTGATATAATCGTTGTTATGTTCATTACACAATTTAATATAAACATGGTATTGAGAAATCAAATATTTTTGTGGTTCACTTTATAGTTCTTTGTATGCCACAAAGTCCAAAGAAACCAAGAAACCATAATTATAAATATCAAGAAAACTTGATTGGATGAGATGCAAAAGATGTGAATGTAATGAATAAAGAAATGTATACTCACAAGGAAGATTTTTTATTTTGCTCGAATTAGGTTTTAAAGGTATTGAAAAGGAGCATAACCACTTGAAGGAAATATTAAGGACAAGAAACAAAAAAATGATGATAGGTGGATAAGATTAAACGATGCATAAAAATTGATCAATTAGGTTTTAATGGCATTGGAAAGGAGCATAACCACTTCAAGGAAATATTAAGTATAGATAAAGGGAAAATGATTGTCAGTGGAAAAGATTAACTAATAAAGGAAACAAAATGAAAGAGGGAGGATAGAAAATATAAATAGTAAAAATGAAATCATCCTCTACAAAAATTTCATGAAATTGTATGGAATTGCACCTACATAGTTCTTAAAACAATGACCATTAGAAACAATGTTCTTAGGAGTCATAAACAATTAAATAATTCAAGAAAAAGTTTAATAGAAATACTTATATACAATAAAACATGGAAATAACATCTTAATAACCTAGGACATGTACTCTCATTTTTAGAGGGAAATCAATTTTATGTATCATAATTTGATGTATGTCAAATGGATAAGAGTGAAAACATTCCGTCTTTGGGTTTACTCCACCCCCTACACATCCAAAACAAGAAAGAGGAAGAATTATCCATGGAATTTATTGAAAGGTTACCCATGTCATATGTGAAGGACATATCAAAACTCCACACACAATTTTGATCCAGAATTTTCTCTAGCATGATGACTAACCGTGAAAATGGACCACCAGGAAGGGTGTCCACCTTCCTTAGATAACCAATGGAACAAGAATATTATTCACTCAAAAATTTATATTGTAATCTAATCTCACCATTCCAGTAAGCAAGGTGTTCTAAAATCATATTTACCATGTTAGTTCTTATGTGTGTCTCTGTTAGTCAGTCTATATTTTCGTAATAAATCCTTCACCAGTATAGTGAGAAAGGATATTCCTAAAATAATTTGTGAGTCAGTATTTGTCAATCCGTTGCTCCAGGAAACAACCCTCGCTAGTCTAAATGAGCATGGCATTGCAGAAATAAAGCAAGAACTACTATTATAACTATAAATAATGCAAAGTAATGAAGTTTCCCTACATTATTAAAGGGGCGTCTTTCTCTCTAGTAAGCTTTGATGAAGGTTTTCTAAACCATTTTATCTCCTTATGTTTGCAAAGGCGATTTGTTATTTGAGTGTTTTGGTTATATGTTTTACTGCACACCAAATGTAATCGATGCACCCTCTTTGATTAAGGGATTTGTGTTCTCATATTTAACCATGTATGGTTGTTTTATATATTCCCAAAGAGGTTTGGGGAGTTGGATTTCGTTATGTATGGGAAAGGGTCTTTGGGAAATAATCCCAACCAAAAAACACGCCTGAAAACATGAGATTATTTTATTTTCCACAAACAATTAGGGATTTCATGAGTTACAATGAGGAAAGGCATGGATGTTTGCATGTTGCACTAGGGAAACCAGTGGATATGCACTTAAAGCATGGTTTTTAGATGATTATGGAGGTGAATTTTACGGAAAATTCTAACAAGCATTGGGAAAGAGTTAGGCCATGGAACAAAAGAATAAGTGTGGCATTTTGTGTTATAACAGATGCCCCCTAATGTGTGAAGTCAGAAGGGGAAAATGATGGCCAAAATAAATTATGAAATCTAAGAGGAGAGGATGCATCGAACAATCCACAGAGGTTCCTGAACAACTGATAAAAAAAAAAATAACAATCGACAAAGATCAAGCAAGAGTTTTTTTTCCCTAGTCGAGCATACCCATGCTCAAGAGTGATAAAGCATGGTCGCCAAAGAATATACACTATTGATCCATGGTACACATGAAAGTATGACTAATTTCCATGGCCACGAGAAATACATAGTGGATCTATGTGATAAATATGAAGTAGCAAGAATGGCTATGAAGAATACACTGTGGATCCATGTCAAAGAGGATCATAGCCACAAAGATATACACAATGGATCTATGTCTCAACATCAAGAACATAGGATATCTGGAACCAAGAGAATGAACAAGATGATCCTATGCAAGTACCAATTTCTGTGAGGTGACACCATATTAGTTGGGAAGGAGCACAAAAGAGGTGGTTCTTGTATTTCACCTGAAGTCTTCACACTTATGTATCGTGGTACAAGTCTACACTATGTGAATAGATGAGACAAAGTCGAACACAATGAGACCTCATTTGATTACTGTTCATTGATATATACCATTAACAAACGTGAGCCAACCCACCAATAATGATGATGGGAGTCAAGGCACCCTGGTACTACCTAACAAGTGTGAATAAATGAGTTAATGTCAAACACCTGGTAGAAACTATCAAGTAGGGGACATTGATGTATTCCCACTATCAATAGAGAGGGAACCTTCCACTAATAATTGCAATCTCCAAGGTACCAAACGTATCTCTAAATCCCTCTCCCAGAGAAAGATGTGTTGAATTTGATGGGAGGGAACCCGCCTGAAGGAAGGAATTAAGGAATCTTCCATCATTCAACATGAGGGGTGGTAGAAATCCAAAGATTTGGAAGAGATCAAACGAAGAGACTGATACTTGTGATGATGAGACTCGACTTGGGAAGGCCAACTTGCAAGGTCAAAGGCTAACTGCAGAATGTTCAAAACGGGTCGAAAAATTTCCCTTGAACATAAACACGACATATTATGTGACCTGAGAAACATGACTCATAAACTGGGATACATTTGTCACACATGAGGCATCAACAAACGCTCCATATAGTTGGAAGAATAAACAATCGGGAGAGAAAAAAATCAAAGCAAGAAAAGTCTCCTAAATCCATACTGAACCAAAAATGATGAGATACTAACTCAAGATTTTTCTTTGTTCAAGGGTGACAAGGTTGTTGCCAACAAAAGAGATTATATGTATTATTGGGTTGAATGCATACACAATACTATGTATTACTGGAGTAGCACTATGATGAACGATATGAAAGCACAATTAACAGACTGCAAGCTTAGGAAGAAAAATAACTTCTTCTTCAGAAGTGTCCTATGTACTTTATTCTTCAAGTGGGTGCCCATGATGTTTGATGTAGCTCTCCTCCCCTTCAGGGTTCTGCGACCTCCCGGTCACTGGATAATTCTATCTTCCTCGAGATGAAACAACTCTTTGGTTCCTATTGGAACCTCTATCAAACAAATATTTATAGGTCCCTTTATGAACCTCTCCCTATGCGAACAAGCACCAAGAGCGATCTCTACCCCACGTGACCATGGGCTGTGACCGCGCACCTACACAAACAGTGTTTCAGATCTTTGTGTATCAGGACTTTGACATGTGAGCCACCTTTGACTCTCCAAATCCCAATAGCTGAAATCACTACGGGGCTTAACTCCTGTTAGCTCCTCCCTTTAGTTCTACAACATGTCCTCTGGCTATGACCTGGGGCTAAATTTCTCGATATTTCCTTCAATTAGATGAACGGTCGAGGTTTCCTGTGATTTGACAGTTCAAATCATGTCGCGAGTCGGGACTTCGCCAATCCTCGACTCTACTCCTTTGACTTTCTTCAATAGCGAGTAAGAGAAATGATGATCTCTCGCCACACGTCCCTCCAAAATAAACGGTCTTGGCGACATCGATGCAACCAACAGCTATGATGTTTAGCCATGATCAACAGTTGTGATCATTTCAAAATGATCAATGGTCATGATATTTTCGCGAATTCATGTTTTGTGAGATCGACAAGTCTCTCTGTTCAGATCTTCCGATCGTCGAAACCCCAAAAACCTATTTGGACAATCGACAGTCCAAATCTCCTCTCTATCTGATGGTCATGACTGAATTACAATTTCACGAGTTGCAAGTTCTTACTACTCGAACGTTGACTCCTTTGATGTGCGAGTTAGTGAAATGCTGGCTACTCAACATGTGTCCCCTCCAATGGATGGTTTTGATCACGTTAGGGTTTTGGATTTTGCAAAACCCACCTCCCTGTGCACTATGAAGGGATTTAAACTTTGCGCACTTCCTCTAGATCCAACGATTATTAGTCCACGATGCTTTGATCTGACGGTTCTAATATGATCTCTCTCACTCTCTCTTCTGAGTGTCTTGATGTGGATTTGAAGGTCCAGATCTTTTCATTGTAGCTTATTTGATGGCTATTGTGCTCTCCCTCCTGAGCTTTTGCGCATTTTTCCCAAACTTGGAAGATTTCAATACTTAGAAGATTTTGATCTTCTCCTTTCCTACGAATCCAATTTATGGATCTCGTGAACACTTTATGAAATTTTTATCCATTCTAAGCTTCATCCATTGAAGGATTTTTGATCTACCATGCACACCTTGCTTTGTGGGATTTCGAAAAACTCAGTTTGAAGAATTTTCTTGAGAAGAAAATTCTTCTCACCCACCTGGCGTTCTTCGACTCTGGTTCTCCAGAGCTCGTTAGCTTCTTGAGCTATGCACACCTTGCACCTGGTCTGGGTTTCTCTAATTCTCTCTCTAATCTTCTCTCTAAGTCAATCCTAAACTCAGTCGACCCAAAACTTGTGCTCGAGATGCACACCTTGCATACAAGTATGAAGAGAGAAACAACTGAAACTCAACCAGTTTCATCACAAAGTCATATAGTTAACTTCTCAACCACTCATACATGAAAAATGAACTGTAACAAATCATACATACAGAATAGCATTCGTGCAATCACATTTGATATTAACACAATCCAAGGATTTTTGGGACAATTTTCGCCTGTTCTATTCATTCATAAAATCAAAATTACATAGTGTTGCTCTACGCTACTCTTCTCTATTGATATCTCTTACAATACTCATCCATACTGATCTATTACAATGTAAAATCAACTATCTAAGGACCGAATCCATGATCTCTCTCATCTTGTTATGAAATCTATCATTTCAACCTTAAAACTATTACCTACTCTATCCTAGGACAGTAACTATTAGCTACTGCCAGACAGAGTCGACACTCCATGTCTATGACTTCTTATATTCCTTCAAGACTTTACAAACAAGTTACATTTTTCAAATTGTTGTTACAAAAATATCTCAACAACCTATTTAATTCTGAGTTAATGCTCGATTTGAAATTTTTTCATTGCTAAGATGTCCTTCATCTGCCTCCACGTGTGCATTGTTGACTTTGAAGGCGATGCTCCTACATCATACTCCTCTGGTTAAAAAAATTCATGGACTATTATCCATGAGCTCTTGCAATGTCTTTCCATGCTTCAAAATATCAGGTTCTATGACCCAACTTGCATCTTCCATTGGATGATCTTTCCACTTCACTAAATACTCAGGATATGTCTTTCTCTTGGTTTTCTTTCCTTCCCTTTGTTCAATAATTTTTTCCATTTGAGTTTTTTCTGCTGTGGGCAATTTCTCTTCCTACTGAATTTATTTCTGGTCATCTGATTCTCCTGCTTCATCTCTCCTTTAAGGATACAGGTCTACAACATTGAATATCGATGATATCCCAACAGTATCTGGCAACTCAATCTCATAAGCATTGGCTTTGAATTTTCTGAGAATCCTGCATGGTCCAATCTTCTTCATATTTAATTTGTTATATGTTCCCCTTGGAAACCTCTCTTTTCTCAAATGAGATAAAACCTCATCTCCAACTTCGAATTGAACTTCTCTTCTCTTTAGATCAACTCTTCTCTTGTACTTTTTACTATTGTCCTGTAGCTGTTATCTAACTCTGTCATCGAGTTTCTGCATTTTTTTTGCAAAATCCTTTACTCCAGCACTTATACACTCATATTGACTCAAATCTCTCAAATCTGTAATCCCTCTTTGTTGTATACCATACACAATTTCAAATGGACTTTTTCTTGTTCTTTTGTTCACTAAATTATTGAATGCAAATCCTGCCTATGCTAGAATCTGATCCCATTGTCGACCTTGCTTAGCGACTAAACTTCTTAACAAGTTTCCAAGACTCTTGTTTACTAATTCAGTCTGTACATCTATCTGAGAGTGATATGCTAAACTAAAGGATAAGTTCATTCCCAGTCTATTCCATAGAGTCCTCCAAAAGTGTCCTACACATTTGGTGTCTCTGTCTGAAACTATGCTCCTCGACAATCCATGAAGTCTTACTACTTCTTTGAAAAATAAGTCGTTGACGTGTGTGGCATCACTTGTCTTATGGAATTGTATGAAATGTGCCATTTTTGAGAATCTGTCTACCACAACAAATATGGAATCACTCCCTTTTTGAGTTTTGTGCAATCCCAAAACAAAATCCATATTGATTGCATCCCATGGCCTTCTGGAATTGGTAATGGATATTACAACCCAGTGTTTTCTTGTCTTTCCTTTGCATACTAACAAATTCTACATTTGTTCATGAACTTCTTCACTTCTTCTCTCATGCTCGGCCAATAATACGAATTGCTCAGATGTGCAAATGTCTTATCGTGATGAAAGTGTCAAGTTAAACCTCCACTATGTTTCTCTTTCAGTAGGTTGTCTCTCATTCAGAACTTCAGAATGCACAATTGGCTCCCCTTGAACAATAATCCATCCTGAATAAAATATTCAGTCCATGGGATTCTATATCCCAATAAAGGATTCTTGCATGCCTCATAAGCTTCTTTGAAATCTGCATCTTCTTTATACATCTCCTTGAGGTGTTCGAACCCCAATGTCTCCACCTAGAATTCCTGTACGATCAAACTCCTTCTGCTCAAAGCATCTACAACTTTATACCAATTCCAGCAATGTGCTTGATAACAAAAGTAAAATTCTACATAAATTCTACCCATTTTGCATGTTTATGATTCAACTTTTCTTTCCTAGTAATAAATTTCAAAGCATGGTTATCACTGTACAAGAAAAATTCGTTAGGAATTAAATAGTGTCTCCACTTTTTCAAAGCTTAAATCATTGCATAAAATTCCTTGTCATACATGGAATAATTTTTCTTGGATTCATTCAGTTTCTCACTGAAATAAGCAACTTGCTTATTTTCCTGGCTCAAGATTGCTCCAATAGATAATCCGCTTGCGTCACATCTCACCTGAAATATTTTTCCAAAATCTAGTAGAACCAAAATTGGTTGCTCTGTGATTTTATCCTTCAACACTCTGAAACCTTTTTCAGCTTCTTCCATCCAACTGAAGGACTTGTGTTTCTTCTTCACAGTGTCCAACATGGGTGCACATATGCCACTAAAATTTCTGATGAATTTTCTATAAAATATCGCTAACCCATGAAGACTTCTTACCTCAAATATACTGCTTGGTGATGTCCATTCTCTGATCGCTCTCACTTTTTATGGGTCCATCTTCAAATCGTTCAAAGAGATTACGAAACCCAAATATATGAGCTCCTTCTTCATAAAAGAACTCTTCTTCAGATTTATCAACAATTTCTCTTACTGCAACCTTTCCATCACTAATGTAAAATGTCTTAAGTATTCTTCCTTTGTCTTGTTGAAGATTAGTATGTCATCCAGATATACTATAAAAAAATTTCCTATGAAGTATTTCAACACTTCATTCATTAACCTCATAAATGTGCTTGGTGCATTTTACAACCCAAATGGCATGACCAACCATTCAAACAATCCTTCGTTTGTCTTGAATGTTGTTTTCCACTCATCTCCCTCTCTCATTCAGATTTGATGATATCTTCTCTTCAAGTCCATCTTGGAAAAATAACTTTCTCCACTCAGGAAATCCATCAAATCATCCACCCTCGGTAAAGGGAATCTGTATCTAATGGTTATCTTGTTGATGGCTCTGGAATCTGTACACATTCTCCATCCCCCATCTTTCTTTGGACTTAATATAGTTGGTACTGCACATGGGCTTAGGATTTCCCTGACTAACCCTTTGTCCAATAACTCCTGGACTTGATTCTTAACCTCCTCATTCTCTCTAGGTGTCAACCTATAAGTGGCTTTGTTTGGTAAACTAGATCTTGGAATAAGGTCAATATGATGGCTTATTCTCCTAATGGGTGGTAACGAGTGTGTTGACTCATCTACGACTATATCAACAAAGTTTTCTAACATTTCCTAGATTTCTACAGGCAAGTCTTCTACAGAAGTATTTGTAAGGATAACTCTAGGCTTCCTCATTACAACAAACTGCATTTTTTTCTCCTCCTTGACTTCATTTAAGAGATCCTTCCCACTCATGAGAAGTATACTTGAACTGTCTTCTCTCTTTTTCTCTTTATCTTCTATGGGCAACAACATATGTGTCCTACCATTCTTTTCTAGGGTACAGGTATTCTTTCATGAATAACTTTTTGGTCATACTGCCATGACCTCTCCAATAAAATATGATAGACATCCATAGGAATTACATCACATATTATTTCATCTTTGGAACCTCCTATTTTAAATTCAACTTGGCATTGTTGACTTACCATGACTTGATGCCCTTTCTACAATCACGATACTTTGTATGGATTTAGATGTGTAGTTATCTTCAATTCCAGCTTCTCCACCATCTCTATGGATACTAGATTATCATTGCTCCCACTTTCTATGATCACTTTAAAAACTCTGTCTTTCAACTTGCAAGCAATTCTGAACAGGCTTGTTTGCTGAACTAGTTCCTCTGGTTCCTTCTCTAGCTTAAGAAGAAATTTCCTCATCATGAGGTTTCTTCCTCCTTCTGTATCTTTTGATTCCACATGCTTTTGTTCTTCGACAATGTGTGTTTCTCTGCCTTCTCTTTTTCTATTGGGACATTCCCAAGCTTTATGTCCTTCTTTTCCATAGGTATAGCATTTAACTACGCCTCCTCTGGATATTCCTCTTCCTCTACCTCTGGGAAAATAACCTCTTCCTCCATGCAGTCCTTCTTTAGGACTTCCACCTTTCTCATGCTAACTATGTTTTTTGTCATCTTCAGGATTCAACTTCTAGAACTTCTCTCTGGTGGTTCCCTTGCCCCTGCTTGGATTTCCACCTCTGCTTTGTTGGCTTTGTCTCCTGGCCAATTTTTCTTTAGCTTTCAAGGCTGATTGATAGGAATCCTCAACTTTACTAAAAAACATCATTATGATCTCCTCTTGAATTTCATATCTCAGGCCATTGATATACTTGGTTGTCTTCTCATATTCATTCTCTTTCTGTCCATCCCTGATGTTCAGTCGGTAAAATTCTTCAATGTATTCCTTCACTAATAAACCTATCTGTTCCAAGTTTTTCAATCTTCTGTAAAGATTAATTTGGTAATACTTTGGGATAAATTTGGCTTTCAACTTGGCTACCATCCTATCCCAGTTTTTAATTTTTTCTTACCATTTCTCCTGTGTTCGACTTGCAATTCATCCCACCATAATGCTGCATGACCTTTCAATCTTGTCACTACATGCTTCACCATCTTGTCTTCTTCGATATCTTCATAATCAAAGTATTTGTCCATAGCACGTACCCAATCTAACAATTCCTCAACTTCCAAATTGCCTTCATACATAGGTACCTCTATCCTTTCTCTGGATCCTATCTTCGAAATAGATTTTATCAAACGATCCTATGCAACATCCTCGATCACATTTTCCTCGCCTTCTTCTTCTTCTCTCTCAACTTCATTGAGATCACGAGCATTTGGTGCTCTTCTTTGTGTTGTCTCCATGGCATCTAATATCATTCAGAGTCACCTCATTTCTTCTTCCATTTATGGATTCACTCTATGCCTTCCTGGTGGCATGATTTCACTGCATCACCTACAAAAAAAAATAAAGTTTTTCTTGATACCACAATGATACCAATCTTCCTCCTTTCTCCTTTTTGTCTACTATCTGCAAACAAAATAAATTTCTTGCTCTGATACCACCTGATGTAGCCCCCCTCCCCTTCGGGGTTCTGTGACCTCCTGGTCATTATATCATTATATCTTCCTCAAGATGAAATAGCTCTTTTGTTCCTATTGGAACCTATATAAAAAAAATATTCACCGGTCCCTTTGTGAACCTTGCCTTATGCGAAAAAGCACCAAGCGTGAGCTCCACCCCATGTGACCACGAACTATAACCTCGCACCTACACAAACTATTTTTTGGAACTTCGCATATTGGGACTTGGATGTGTGAGCCACTCTTTACTCTCAAACTCTCGATATCCTAAATCACAATGGGGATTAACTCATGTTAGGTCCTCCCTTTAGATACATCACATGACCTCTGGCTATGACCTGGAGCTAAATTTCTCGATATTTCCTTCACCTAGATCAATGGTCCAGGTTTCCTCTCATCTGATGGTTCAGATGATGTCGTGAGTCTGGACTTTGCCAATCCTCGACTCTACTTCTTTGAATTTCTTCAATAGCATTTCATTGAAATGTTGATCTCTTGCAATGCGTCCCTCTAAAATAGATGGTCTTGATGATGTCGAGGTAACCTATGGCTATGATCTTTAGCCATGATCAACTACAATGATATTTTCTGAATGATTAATGACCGTGATATTTTCGTGAATTCACATTTCGAGAGGTCGAGAGGTCTCTCTTTTCAGAGATTCTGATCACTGAAACCCTGAAACCCTTTCTGGACAATCGACGATCCATATCTCTTCTCTATCCAACAGTCACGATTGAATCACAATTTAGCGAGTCACGAGTTCTTGCTACTCGAACTTTGACTCCTTTGATGCGCGAGTCAGCAAAACGCTGGCTACTCAACATGTTTCCCCTCCGATGGATGGTTGTGATCACGTCGGGGTTTTGGATTTCACAAAACCCACCTCCATGTGCATTGTGAAGGGCTTTAACCTTTGTGCACTTCCTCCAAATCCAATGGTTATCAGCCCACGGTGCTCCGATCTGATGGTTCTAATCTGATCTCTCACACTCTCTCTTCTGAGTGTCTAGACATGGATTCGATGGTCAAGATCTTTTCCTTGCAGCTTATTCGATGACTATTGTTCTCTGCCTCCTGATATTTTTCACCTTCTTCCCAGACTTGGAATATTTCAATACTTAGAATATTTGAATCTTCTCCTTTCCTGCGAATCCAATTTATGGATCTTGTGAACACTTTATGAAAGTGTTATCCCTTCTGAGCTTCATCCCTTGAAGGATTTTTGATCTCCCATGCACACCTTGCGTTCTGGGATTTCGAAAAACTCAGTTTAAAGAATTTTCTTGAGAAGAAAATGCTTCTCGCCCACCTGGCCTTCTTCGGCTCTAGTTTTCCAGAGCTTGTTAGCTTCTTGACGTTATGCACACGTTGCACCTAGTATGGGTTTCTCTGATATTCTCCCTGATTCAATCCTAAACTCAGTCAACGCACACCTTGCATTCGAGATGCACACCTTGCATACAAGTATCAGGAGAGAAACAATTGAAACTCAACCGGTTTCATCACGAAATCATACAATTAAATTCTCAACCACTCATACATGAAAAATAAACTGTAACAAATCATACATATAGAATAGCATTCATGCAATCACATTTGAGATTAACACAATCCAAGGATTTTTGGGACAATTTTCGTTTGTTCTATTCATTCATAAAACGAAAATTACATAGTGTTCCTCTACTCTAGCCTGCTCTACTGATCTCTCTTACAATACTCATCTATATTGATCTAGCACAATGTAAAATCAACTATCTAAGGACAAGCTCCATGATCTCTCTTGTCCTTTTCTGAAATCTATCATTTCAAACATAAAACTATTACCTACTCTGTCCTATTACAATAACTACTAGCTACTACCAGACAGAGTCGACACTCCATGTCTTTGACTTCTTACAGTCCTTCGAGACTTTACAAACAAGTTACATTTTTCAAATTGTTGTTACAAAAATATCTCAACAACCAATTTATTTTTGACTTAATGCTCGATTTGAAATTCTGTTATTGTTGAGATGTCCTTCATTTTCCTCCACATGTGCATTGTTTACTTTGAAGGTGATGCTCCTGCATCAATGTTGGTCCTAAAGTCTGCGCCTGACTTCTAAAGGGAAAATCTATCCCAGTTCAAGTTATGAATGGTTGTATTCTTTTAGTCATGGGTCAGTTAAAGGGTTGGTTTATGAAGACATGGACATGGTTTGGTTGGAAAAATGACATGGACGGGGGTTCTCCTTGGCTAGTGGCACACTAAGGACAGACGAGTGAGACAGAAAACGTAAAAAACAAAGAAAAACAACAAAATATTCAATGAACAATATGCATCTAGAAGTTCACGTATTAAAATGTCATTTCAAGAATTAAACATGTACAAAAAAACACGGTCATTCCCACAGGTTGTAATAAAAATAAATATTCATCAAAGCATAGTTGTTATCAAAGGTTGCATATCAATAAAGACAAGTTATACAACAACTGAAGGAAAAGAAACGTACTTCGCACAAATCAAAATTGAATTCAAGATAAGAAACACATACTAATTTGGACACAAACACACTATCATCAATAGTATCTGCACCAGGTAGAGAGATTTAATCCATGTGAAAAATGGGTCCAACCAGTTTTTGTATTGATATTTTTCTCCCCAAAAAACTCAATGCTAAATACATACCAAAACTGCATATTTATAAGAGTTGCAGAGGATCTCGTCCATATGGGACTGAGACTTAACTCTACACTACCAGTTGTAAAACAATGTATTAACTTAACTATAAATTGTTCGAGTATAGTAATGAATATTCCACATTTGACTTAATCCAAAAGAGTGGTTCTTATAACAAAAAAAATACCACTTATTATTCTTCAAACTTAAAAGAGACTTGAACTAAACAATTAAAAACTGCTACTAGTAATGAAACTGGATTGATTCATGCATTGGAGCGAACTAAGATCTGAAAAAAAATACTAGGAATGAAAGAAGTGAGTTCTGCATTGAGCATTGGTTTGCATGTGCATTGTTGGAGGCCACTGGAGATGACTGAATGTGTTGGACATGTTTTTCCCCAATTCAGGTAAGGCATTGCAGGGTCTGGATCCCAAAACTTATATTTTATACTTGTTTTTATCAATGAACTATGGCCTGATGGGAAATATGATGATGTGGAATGGCATTCATGAGTTTAGAGCGAAAAATATTCATTCATTACCATCACTTATGCTAATTAACCCAAGATTGATACTTTAATTATTTCAAGAGTTTGGGAATGAAATGTTAAGTTTGAGAATCTCATGAAGTGACATCGCTACAAAGTGATGTGGCAGTGCAATACCCACTTTGGTTTTTCGGGGCTCTGACACTTCAGAAGCTTAGAGAAATGTTCTTGCTTTGATTTGAAATTCCCCGGAGTGATAATGTTGCAGAGTGATGTGGCATTGTGGGACCCACTTCGATTGTTCGGGGCTCCAGCACTTCAGCGATTTACGTTTTCTCTGGGTTGGAATCTCCCAAAGTGACCATCTCTCGGAGTCACTAATTCATGATTATTTCTAATTGATCCAATATTAAGACATAAACACTTTGATAGTTTGAATTTTGGGACTTCGGGAGACTACACCTAATATTGCTAGAAATATCCTGGAGGAAAATCTCTTGGAGATGATGTGGAAGCCTGAAGTGAATTGTTGATGTGTCATGGAAATAAGGATGACATGTGTCACATAGAATGGAATGAATGGCATGCTTAAAATGATTGAAATGAGTGGCACAAGTCACAACCGATGGATTCCACGTGTCTCCAAGAATGAATGTTATGTGCTCGCATAGATAAGCGCTACGTGTCTCCAGTTGATCGACACTTCGGTGATTCGGTTGATCGACACTTCAGCAATTTAGTTTTGATGTGTGCCTGAACTCATTGTTTCTAATAGGCACTTCAACACTTTGGATGATCGACAGTTCGACTCTTTGTCTCTTTGACTGATCGACACTTCGACTCTTTCTCTAATCAACACTTTGACGATTTAGATATGATGTGTTCCTGATGTCACTGTCACTAATCGACACCTCCACACTTTGGATGATCGACACTTTAGCTCTTTGATTGATCGACACTTTGGCTCTTTGGTTGATCAACACTTCGACTCTTTGGCTAATATGACATGTCCCTGATGTCACGTCTGTTGACGTGTCTATATGAGGAGGGTGGCATGTGTCACCTAGAAATGGGAAGATGGCATGGCCAAAGGTGTCTGGAATGAGTGTCACGTGTCTCCTATGATGAATTCCATGTGTATGTAATAGATGGATGCCATGTAGCTTCGAATTTTCGGTGTTCAAGATTTTTTTAGTGTTGTGTTTGGATATCCCTTAAGGAAAATTTTCGAAGTGATGCAATGGTTTTAGTGTTTGGGAATTTTTTAGTTCTTTGTTTGGAAATCTTGGAGGAAAATAGTCGAAGCCATGTGTCAGTTTCGGCGTTCAGGATTTTTTAGAAAGACAACTATGACATTTCGACGCCAAAGTCATAGAGTGGATTTTGTAAACCTTTCATTTAAACCTCATGCTAGTAATGGAATCCCATTTTTGTGAGTTTCGTTGATCTGTCGACCTATTGGATCTCCACCGTTGAAGTTTTAACCTGTATATTTTCACCATCGAGGCCCGAATATGACTGCTCTAATTTTTTTCATTTTATTCACGGGCATTCCCTGTGCACACAAAATACTTGTTGGACCCAATGCTCACTTAATCAATGGAAAACATGATGAAAATTATTTCGATCCAAATCACGACATCCAATTATGCTTTAATAAAACATAAAGAATTTACACAAAGAATCAATCAAGAAAGATAAAGGTAACAAAACCAAGTCATTTAGAGAGGGAAATTTACTCAACCCACTGGAAGAGAAATAATTTTGTTGAAAGCATAGGGAAAAGAGTCAGGAGGGACAAGGGTGCACACTTAGGTCTTAACACTCTTGGAGGAGGGAAAGGTATCAATTATGTTATCAATGAGTATTGTATTTCTGAAACCAAGAAGAGTGGCTCACAAGTGGCAATGAAACAAATAACCAACTTGAACCTCTAAGTCATTCTATACACCTTGCTTCAGACTGTGGGATCCAACTCTTTACACTTGGAAGTGCAAGAAAAAATGCATTATTGGGTTGAATACATACGCCCTACTATGTATTACTAGAGTACCACTATGATGAATAATATGAAAGCATAATTAACAGATTGCAAGCTTAGGAAGGTAAATAAATTTTGCTTTAGAAGTGTTCTGTGTACTTTCTTCTTTGACTGGGTGCCCATGATGAGCCCACGAACACAGATATGAGAACACTTATGACCATGGCCATCCATGGTCCATTGGAACGAGCTCATATCTCTCTTAGGAGGTTGAAAAATTTACAACCCCTTGGATGACAACTTCTTTGGTTGGTGGGAGTGACAAAATCCCTTTATCG
>JASDQU010735465.1:72943-90289 GCA_032191745.1 Picea mariana
ATTTTATTTTGTTTTTATTTATTTTAAATAAAAAAATTTATATCTTTTTTTGAGATCCAAAATACTAACGAGTACCTTTCTTCTATGCAGACAGATCACCCGTGAGATCATAAAATGTCACATGACATAGTTGGCGAGGAAGAGTGGAGGAAAGACCGAGGGACAACGTAGCAAGGAATTTATGTAGTCTAGGCAGGAACTTTGAGGCGCTCATGCGCAATGTGCCTATGGTGACTATTGACGACCTCCCCGTCAACATGCAACACCATGTCATAGGAGTACCCAGACCATGTGTTTGATTATTTAGGCATTTAGAAATTGTCGTAGTTTCTTATGATAGGATGCACCGACATCAAGCCTAAAAATATTAAGTGCTCATAGCACGATTTTGTACTTGTATACCATTATATGACTTTTGGGGGCTAGGAGGCCCCATACTTTGTACTTTGATGGATCTGATTTTGATACATATATATTATTTTTTGTGCATTATATAAATTTTGTGTTTTAATTTGCATATATATATATATATATATATATAGGTGTGTGTGTGTTTTCTTTATTTTATTGATGATACACATGCCAATATAACACATAATTAGCATAAGCATTAGATAACTCATTAGCTCTCCTAGGAACATGCTCATAAGTGATGAAATCAAAACAATGTTTCAGAATATGTACCCTAAGGAAAAATCATAATAACATCGGATCTCAAACTCGATATACACCGTTTAACTGTAAAACTACCAATTGTGATTCCATGAACACTTGAAGGTTATAAATACCATACAATAAAGCATCTTACAAAATCTCAATAACAGTGCTATATTCAACAATATTGTTGGTAGTTTCCTTTAGATACACACCTCTAGCAGAATCCAACAACCCTTTCTCGTACATAATGGAATCCAAATCCCTAGTGGAGTTGCCAATTCTAATTAAGGGATTTGTGTTCTCATATTTATCCCTCTGTGGTTGCTTTATATCTTCCCAAAGAGGTTTGGTGAGTTGGATTCCGTTATGTGCGGGAAGGGTCATTGGGAAACTAGCCTAACTGAAAACCTACTCAAAAACATGGGATTATTTTATTTTTCACCAAAAACGAGGGCATTTGCAGGTTGCAGTGAGGAAAGGCATGGATGTCTACATGTTGTACTGTGGAAACCCGCGGATATGATCTTAAAGCATGATTTTTAGATGATTTTTGAGGTGCATTTTAGGGAAAAGTATAGCATGCATTGGGAAAGCGTTAGGCCATGGCAGAAATGCATAAGTGTGGCATTTTGTGCTATAAAACTCTCTTATTTTCTTGTAAGAGAGTGTTTTTTTGGTGTTTGCAGTAGTGTGCACCAAGTTAAATCAGTGCACCCTCCTTTCTCTATATCTTGTTATAGATCAATTGGTATCATAATGGTTTCCTTGGGAAAGCTTCTGCATGTAGTAAAGAAGGAGAAGACAGAGAAGTCATCCACATGCTTCAGATAGGAGAAATTTTGTTTTTCTCTCATGCTATTTATTTAGGAACTCCACACTCTTTCCAGAGCTTCCAAGTCACCCTTCTCAGGGTTCTCCCATGTATCCGTGCTTTAGACCTCCTTTGCACCCTCCTCAGGGATCCTCATTTTCCCTTTTGAGGGCCCCTTTGCAATTCACTTTTTCTAGCAAGTTCACGTATCTTCTGTCGAGTGGATACACTCTCTCTTATGTGAATGAAAATAATGTCTCCATGAAGAGAAACCTCTACTGAGGATTCCTTTGCTGCCATGTCTGCTCAATTTTTATACTTTGAGCTATCTCTACATGGATTACTTTGAATACAACAACACAAAACTCTAACTCCTATGCAACTCGACACCCGATTTCATTTGCTGAAATTTTCCAGGAAAATGAATGGAGAGAATGTCAATTCTTGTATCCAAGGTCTCTCCACCTACTTCAATACTTCCTTAGAGATGGAGAAACCCACTAAATTACAAATTTTCAACATGCAACTCAAAGGCATTTCTCAAGCCTGGTGGGATACTCAATTGGAGCTGTTAGAATTGGTCAGTGAGCTCAACACACCACCATCTTCGAAACTTGGACGTATTACTTCTTGGAATGATTTCTATAACACCTTGCATGAGAGTTTCTATCCCCTAGGCTATCTCTAGAATATTCTTGCCAAATGGTTGCAGCATTGCCATCTTTTCACCCAGTCTATCCAAGGCTACATTGACGTCTTCTGCAATTTGCATATACAACTCCATATCAATGATCTCGACGAGGTATTGATCATCAAATTTAATTATGCTCTATTGTTTCCTATTCATAATTAAGTTGACCTCTTTGAAAGATCCTCTTTGTACAAGGAATTCTTACGGGCCTTAGTTGTAGAACATAAGGTTTCTCCTCAAATATGCTCTCCACAAAACCGACCCCCATTTTCCAACACAAATCCTTCTCATCCAAAATATTACACTTCTTCTTCATTGACACCCAAAAATGTGGCATGGCATAATTTTCATAAGACCAACTCCCAAAACTCTCTCAACTATCAAGCCATTAAAAATATCTGCACCAATAATACGTTGGTTGTATATTTCACCCCCACTTATATTCCCGAACAACCATAAATCATATCTCTAGCCAAACCCACTGAAGCAGACCCCTCCCTGATTCTCATGACTATGCTTGAGCCTAGTCGCACTAACATTCCCCTCTTTATGCATAACTAACCAATTAAATATGAACTAAAAACTCTCATTATGTACAATGGCATAAAAAATAATCTTGTCTCCCAATACTTAGTACAACATTTGAAACTTCCCACCACTCCTCACCCGAATCCCTATCAACTTGGATGGGCACAAAAGGGAGGACCCCACATCACTATCGTGTTAAGTTTTAAGCTATTATTAGGTTTATTTTCAATTTAATAGATAACCATAACATATATAGGATCATTGAGATAAACATAATCACAAGATACACAACATTTATCTTGGGAAACCCTCATGGGGAATAAAACCTAGAAAAAAATTCCTCAATATAGATAGCCAAGACAATGCCAAGACAATAAACTAAACACTAGAGAATATATTCTACTGAGAAATGTGCCTCTCTCTCTTCCTTCTTCTGACAACTGCTAATTGCAACTTCCTTCAATACTTGTGCACTATATGAGTGAGATGAGTGAGTGAACAAATGAGGCGTTGGATTCTTTTATTTATACAAACTGGAAGGTGCTGAAAAGGTGTCTCTTCATTGGGCAGGGCCGAATTGTCTTTCTGAGTGGTTAAAACCACTTTACTTGCATGGGGTTTGGCTTCTCAATTTGTATATTATATTTAGGGTTTGACCAATCCGCAAAAGAGGTTGGTCAATTACAATGCCTAACATGATCAATCCACAAAAGGGGATTGATCTAATGAATAATGAATGAATAATAAATAGAATATTCTTTGTATTTACAATATTTCAACACTCCCCCTTAACAATAAGGGTATTCCACAACATCATCAGAAGATAGAGAGAAGGCAGAAACATCAACAACATATGGAACATTGACTGGCATATCTATAAATCATCAGAATTTTTTCTCATCATCAATATAATTATTCACAAGAAGGAGTTGGAATGGAATCATCATCATCTACATCAACATGGATTAGCATAACACTAATACCTCATCATCAATAACAACACAAGGCTGATATAACACCAACAACAACAATATCACAGCAAAAATGTTGGAGCATCATCAACAACAACAATATCACAACACAGAGGCTGGAGTATCATCAACATGAACACTAGGCTAGAAATCTTTAGCACGAAGCTGGCATCTCAACAACATCAGCACAAGGCTAGAAATATTCAGCTTGAGGCTAGCATCTCAATAACATCAGCACAAAGATGGAAATATTCAACATGAGGCTAGCATCACAACAACATCATCATGAATATGGAAATATTTAGCATGAGGTTGGCATCACAACAACATCAACATGAAGCTAGAAATCTTCATCACTAGGCTGACATCACAAAAACATTAGCACAAAGCTAGAAATATTCAGCACTAGGCTGGCATCACAACAACATCAACACGAAGCTGGAAATATTTAGCACTAGTTTGGGATCATAGCAACATCAACACAAAGATGGAAATCTTCAACACTAAGTTGGCATCACAGTACGAGTCCGACATCAAAACATTACTCCCCCTTTCAAGGGAGGTCCTTTTGGACTACACCAAGATTATCTCGAAAGTGATCAAACTTTACATGAGATAGAGGCTTGGTCAACACATCAACAACTTATTCATCCATGCTAACATATTGGAGATTTATGGCTCCTCTCTGCACCATATCATGGATGTAATGATATCAGATATCTATGTGTTTTGACTTGTCATGGAACATAGGGTTCTATGTCATATTTATGAAACTTTGGTTAGCACATAAGATCACGGTTTCTTCCATCACAGATCGAATAGACCTATCAACAACTTTCGAAGCCATATGGATTCACAACTGGCAGAACATGCAACAATGTGTTATGCTTCTACCATGTTGAGAGAAATGCTTGATTGCTTCCTACTCTGCCATGAGATCATGGCTGGATCTAGTCTGGAACAACATCCTGAAGTCCTCCTTCTGTCAGATACACTTCCAGCCCAATCTGAATCAGTATAACCACTCAGTCTGAAGTCATGATCTCCATCATAACTGAGACCACAATCTAATGTACCCTTAAGGTACCTCATTACATGTTTTGTCTCTACCAGGTGAACACGTCTGGGCTCTACCAGAAAATAACTCAAGGTGTTCACAAAAAAACATATATCTAGCCTGGTGTTCATCAGATACATCAATGATCCAATTATTTGTCTATACAATGTAGCATCAATCAATTATGACGAAGTGTCAACCGGGAGCTTCAACTTTGTTTCCATGGGTGTATTCATGGATTTGCACTCCAACATATCAAATCTCTTCAGTATTTCAACTACATACTTCCCTTGATTAAGGAAGATCTTATTTGGGCTCTGCCAGACCTCAAGAACTAAGAAATAGTCCATTAGGCCAAGGTCTTTCATCTCAAATTCTGCAGCAACCTGCTTCTTACAATCAGTGATGATATTTTCTTCTCTAGTTAAAAATAATTCATCCACATACAACAACAATATAAGAGGCTCATCATCCATAACCTTGAAGTAAAGGTTAGAATCAACTTTACTCTTGGTAAATCCCAAGCTCACCAGGAAACTATCAATCCTTCCATACCAAGCTCTAGGGGCTTTCTTCAATTCGTATAGAGCCTTCTTCAACTTCTAGACATGAGTCTTCATGTCTTCAAATTCAAATCCTTGAGTTTGGTATATATACACTTCTTCTTCAATGACACCATTTAAGAAAGTTGTTTTCACATCCATCTGGTGTAACTTTCACTTCATCTTAGTTGCAAGAGCTATGATGGTTCTGATTGAAGTGTATGTGGCTACAAGAGAAAACATATCTTCATAGTCAATGCCCTCCTTTTGAGAAAATCCACAAGCAACAAACATTTATTTATATTTTTCAATACTTCCATCAACAACATGTTTTATTTTCAAAATCCATTTGGAATATACCACATCCTTTCTCTTTGGTCTGGGAACTATTTCTTGTACAACATTATTTATAATGGATTGGTACTCTTCTACCATGGAATATTCCCATTCTTTATTTTGAATAGCTTCTTCAAAGAAAGTAGGCTCCTTCTCTAAGAGATCACACATCAAATCCATATAACTGGAGAATGGTTTGGGTTTCTTCACATGTCTCATTGTTCCTTCGGGGGCACCATAATTCTCTCCATATTGAATAAGTTCCCTTTCCCAAGATGTCTTTGTGTGAGATCATCATCTGGGGAGGTTCTTGAGATTCTATGATGTCATGATCTTCTAGAATCTCCTCATCATGGGAGGTTATGACTTCCTTCACTGGTTCTACAACTATGGGAGCCATAGGCTCATATTCATATACTTCTTCAAGCTGGCATCTTATTGATTTCTTGAGTGTTGCATATTCATCAAAGGTTACCTCCCTGTTGATCTCAATATGATGGTAACCTGGTGTATAAACTCTGAAGGCCTTGGAGACCTCACAATATCCAAAAAATATTCCCTTCTTTCCTGAAGGGTCCAGCTTGGTTCTCTTCTCTTTCAGAATGTGTACAAAAACTGGGAAGCCAAATATTTTGAGATGTCTTACTTTTGGCTTCTTTCCAGAGAACATCTCTTTAGGGGTCTTGAACCCAAGTGCACTATGGGACAATCTGTTTTGTACATATAATATTTTTTTTTCTACTTCTTCCCATAAGTGCATTGGAAGATCTTGATCATGGATCATAGTCTTAACTGCTTCCATTATAGTCCAGTTCTTTATTTCTTCTACACCATTTTGTTGAGGATTGTAGAGAGTGGTGAGCTCCCTCTTGAGCCTGACATCTTTACAAAATTTTGGAAACTCTTTTGAGGTGTATTCTCCTCCATTGTGTTACCTGAGTATCTTGATATTTCTTTGAGAAAGATTCTCTATAAGGCTTTGAATTCCTTGAATTTACTGAACACTCCATATTTTGATTTTAAGAAGTAAACCCAGGTTTTACGAGAATAGTCATGAATAAAAGATACATAGTATATATACCCATTGATGGAGGTTGATGGCATTGGGCCACACACATATGAGTGAATGAGCTCTAGGACTCCTTCTACTTTATTGTCTATCTTTGGGAAGGGGTTCTTGATGTTCATTCCTTGTGCACATCCATTGCTCAGTCCTTCATGGTAAACCTTGAATTATGGTAGACCTATGACTACCTTTCTTACATATGGTAATTCTTTGTAGTTTATGTGGTCTAATATTCTATGCCAAATTTCACATGGGTTCTCAATGGAATGGGTCAAGGTTTCTTCTCAGTAACCCTTTAGCTTATACAAGCCACCTTCTTCTTTTCCAATAATGATTTCTTCTTCCATGGTTTTTCCTTTGGGTCACATAAGAACTTCTCCATCTATAAAGGAAACTCTAAAGATTTTTTTCTCTAAAGTTGAAATAGAAAGTAATTTCTTCTTCAAACCTGGTACATATAGTACATCCTTCATCTTCATTGGGTTCCGTGAATCGAGCTTGTAGTTTTATTCTCCTACTCCTTTGATAGGGTATTGATAGTCATCTCCAATTGTAACTATCTACGGAAACTTCTTTTCTGTAAGGCAAGAGTGAATGTCTCTTTGACCTATCATGTGCTTGGAAGAACCACTATCTATGAGCCAAGTGTCCTCACCAGGTGACACGGATCCTGAGAGGGAATAGATTAAGACATAGTCTTCAATCTGTTCTTTTATCATCTTTGTGGGTGGCTCTTCATCTTCAACTGCATGGGAATGATGTCTCTTGTTTCTCTTATTGTGTTCTTATTGTCTAGCTAGACAATTATTAGCAATATGTACCATATTGTCATAATGGTAACATTGGTAGGATGAGAAATCTTTTTCTCTTCTTTGACCTTTTTGAAACTTCTAGAATCTCCTTGGAGTGTGAGGGTATTTGTTTATGAATTTTTTTTTAGGTTGAGACTCCTTATGAGTTTCTTTTTGGAAGTAAGATATATTTCTTTCTCCTTTAGTATGAGTAGCTAGGGGATTGATATTCATATCTTGATAGCAATTCTTCTTGGTTAGCTACTCTTTCTTCTTCTTGACGACATTCTTTCCAAAGACTGTCAAAGTGTCGTTTCTCCTTTCTAGCACAAATAGTTTGGATGAATGCATCCCAAGGTATTGTGATACCATTAAGGGTTTTCATTATAATTCCATCTTCATATACAGTATCTTCAATTGCTTCTAGTTGTTCTTTGAATTGTGATATTCTAGAGAAATATTCCTAAATTGTTTCTCCTTTCAACATCCTTGTACTTTTGAGTTGATTTATTAGATTCATATTTCGATTGATGTTCCTTCCTTCATATAATATAGTTAGGGAATCAAACATTTCTTTTGGAGTCTTCTTTGAAGACACTTGAGGAATCAAGTGATATTTAATAGAATCTGCAATGATTTGTTTGGCCCTAACTATGTCCTTTTGGTGTTTTTATTTAGTTGCAACATCGACAGGTTCTGGTACATCTTATTTGATGAATCTTGCTAGGTCATTCTCTTCAAGAATGAGTGTAATCTTATACTTCTAGTCATGGAATTTTTTGACACCTTCTAGCTTGTCAACAAGATTAGTGCTTGGAAAAATCTTTACCTGGACTTAGGAAAATGACCAAAAATTGAAAATGCTCAGAATTGAATTTTGAACATACCAGGAGGTGCACTTGGCTGAGGTGAGCATCCTAGTGTAGTCAGATTTTAGAAAATCCAAAATTTGCCCCTTCAAACCTGTCCAGTGGATTTCTTGACTGGTACTTCTGGAATTCTGGTACTTCTAGTTTTCTGGTGCTTCTGGTTTTCTGGTACTTCTGGTTTTTTTGTACTTTTGGTACTGGTGAAAACTAGGGTTTCACTTTCCAGGAGTTCTATCCACTGAAAAGGTGCATTGAAGGTGCCAATGAGTTACCTAGGCTAGGGAACCCTTTTCTAGATGACTTTTGGGCTGACATTCCTCATCAATAAAAAAACCCTAATTTTCTTGTACGGAAACAATGACGTTTTTATTTATCCAGTGAAATATGTTGTCTTTAGATTAGATTTGATACCATGTTAAGGTTTAATCTATTATTAGGTTTCTCTTCAATTTACTAGATAACCATAACATAGATAGGATCATTGAGAGAAACACAATCACAAGATACAGAACATTTATCCTGGGAAATCCTCACGGGGAAGAAAACCCAACAAAAACTTCCTTAATATAGATAGCCAATACAATGCCAGGACAATAAACCAAACACTATAGAATATCTTCTACTGAGCAATGCGCCTATCTCTCTTCCTTCTTCGGGCAACTGATAACTGCAACTTCCTTCAATACGTGTGTGTTAGATGAGTGATTTGAGTGGGTGAACAAATGAGGCATTGACTTCTTTTATTTATACAAACTGGCATGTGTTGAAAATGTGTCTCTTTTTTGGCAGGGCGGACTTGTCTTTCTGAGTGGTTAAAACCACTTTAATTTCCTGGGGTTCGACTTCTCAATTTGCATAATATATTTAGGTTTTGACCAATCTGAAAAGGGGGATTTGGTCAATTACAATGCTCGACATCATCAATACACAAAATGGGATTGATCTAATGAATAATGAATGAATAATAAATGAAATAGTATTTACAGTTAGAATATTTCAACATATAGCTTGGTGTTGCACAGTAAAATTCGCCATTGGCCCCTTTCACGAAACTATGGTCTATGATATATCCCATTAAGACTATGTTGACCTCCTCCTAGGTCTCCCATACAAACAAGACCGACATGTCGTCTAGCATGAAAAATCCTATCGGTATCAACTTGAGCACAAAGGTCTCTCCTATGTGCTTAACTTAGTGCCTCACACTTCCCCCCTACCACATCTTTGGAAAGAAGAAAATAACCATGTTATGCAAAAAAAATATGTCTCTCTATGTTTGGTACTCCCTATTAAACCTGAGAACCTCACTAATCCAACACCTCCATGTTATAGTCCAAAAGTTCCTTACCTATGCCTAAGAGACATTGGCATTTCCACTTACATACTTTATGAAAATATTGTTGAGGCTTCCTCTTAAAAAACTATTTTTTGGATAGTGTACACGCCCTACTACACTAATACCCCACATACATATATGTGTTTCCTACTAGTTATCTTTCATACATATGTGAGTTTCATGCTAGTTAGCCTGCGTTTACCTCCAAAAGTTGAAAAAAATATAAAATTGCAAGGAATTCTAAGAATTTTATAGGCTATAGAGGGTTTCCTAACCATTTACCCCACATATCCCATCCCCAAACCGAATAACCATCTTTTTCTCATACAAAAGTAGGTCTTGGGGTGTCATTTGACAAGACAAGGACAAGAATAAGAAAACTCTCCCAAAATCCCTTCCCCTTCTTATCCCAAGCTTTGCATCCTATTCCGAGTTTTTCCCTTAGCATTCCCCTCCATCCCTTTCTCCTTATACAACCCTTTCTCATTCCCTAATTGATAAGTTTGTTGTGAGAAGCTAGCATGGTATTGATGCACTTGGAGCCACAATAGAGGACTCCAGACCTAGTTCATGGAGCAATTGCCGACAAAGGTTGTAATCCTTTTGATCTTAATATTGAATAAAAGAGTTCATTCTTGTCCCAAAACATTATGTCTATATTATTTTGTTGATTTGTCCATTTTATGAGAAGTAAAGGAATGGAAAGAGGATTGATGAATGCACTTTTATTAATTGTAGGCTTTGAGATACACCATCTCACATAGGTGAGAAAACCCTGTGATAAATTATATATCATCCACTTTAATTCTCAATGGTTTCCCATTGAGATTGAATGCCTCGGTCTCTATATCCCAGTAGTTTATCAATGTATGAGGAAACCTCACTTGGCACGTCATTCCTTTTATGGCCCAAAATTTATAGATCCCCCATATTTGCAAAGCTTGTTGGAGTTGATTAAGATTGGTTGTCATTGATGTCAACCCTTGAAGAAATCCCAGTGGCACAAAAGTTTGGGTGATGGACCCAATTTTGTTTGATGTAAAGATGACTCATTATTGTCTTTTCATGGTTAATAATAAGTACAAATGTATGAAATCCAAAGTGGTCCCCTTATGGCGAAAGCCCTCATGGGAAGACACTTTGCAGATTGAGTTATCCTATAAGTATGGTTAGAGAACCCATGCTTATTTGTGGAATAATGATATGAAGGTCAGTGAATTTTTTAGTGAAAATATCCTAGATGGATATTTCTTGTCATACCATTTCTGGTGGTATGTGAAATGTCACATAACTCCTCACGGTTAGAGATTTATGGCCATGAGAAGTTGGAGAGCTAAGGTTTGGGTAATGAACCCAAGTTTGTTTGACGAATAAAGGTATGAGTTTTGATATATTTTCCGGTAATACTATTCTATATTGATACTAATACTATTCTATATTGATATTGCATGTCATGCCATTTCTAGTGGTATGTGGAACGTCACATAACTCCTCATGGTTTGATATTTATGGCCTTACGAAGTTGGAGGACCCTCATATGCCATCTAGAAGCCCCAAAAGGTCAAAGTAGTCAAAGTGGTTTAAGGGATTTTAGAAGGTAAATAATAAAGTGAAGTGATGAGTGTACTATAATTCAAGTTGAATACAAAATAATTATTTAAATAATAAATTTAATGGAGAAATTAGAAGTGGGTTAACCCTAAAATAAGGAAAGTGGGAAAAGTGACCTAGAAGATGTTTTTAAGGAAGCTACTTGGAGAGTATAAATAAGAAGAAATCCTCTCTCATTTTAGAACACACTTGAGAATATTGAATATATATAGGTTTTTGAGGTAACCAAAGGATATCTAAGCCGAATTTCAGAAGGGAGGTGAAGAAAACAAGGATGAAATTCAAGGGAGGATAAATTCTTCTGATGATGCTTTCTAAGGTATGTTAATTACAGGTCATCTCACCATTTTCACAATAACATTTTTTATAGAATGATTCAGAACGTGAAATTGCTATGAAAATGAGGAAACATACCCAAGTATATGTGGTAATAAATTCATCTTTTGGGTCATTGTACTTTTGGAGTTACACGCAATGGAAAATACAGTTTGTGGTTAGCCCTGAAACTAGTCTAAAATAGGTGTTCCGAACAACAACGTCATAACTTCTTCATAGCAGATCCAAATTCAGTAAGACCATTTTTTTTGGTTAGAGTAAAGTCTTTAGTATGTTTTTTAACATGTTCATATTGATTCAAAAAATATTCTGTGTGGAGCACGCTCTACAAGGTCTCTCTCTAGAATAAGCCAAAATTCATCAAGGTATGCCATTTTTGCTATAACTCATTTTCTGAGAGGTTTCAAGTAGTGAAACCTAGAGTAATTGCATAAAACACACTGAAGAACATTGTATATTAGTTTCAGATATTTATTCATTATAGGTACATAATTATGAGTATTTCAATTTAGGGTTGTTGACTAATCCAAAGTTAGTCATGTGAGACTAAAGAAAATTTTGATGAAAATGCTAGTCTCTTGTTGTTAAAGTTAAGGAAGGTTTGTAGGTATGTGATCATATACACCAGGTATATTACAGAGCTACAAATCATATTTGGATGATGAAATTGATGAGGGATTTTGGTTAAGGTACATGTTGGGTACATGGTTGAGACAAGTAGTTGACGAGTTGGCACATACATGAGGTGTATAGTTGATGCTGTTGGTACATATTGATGAGTCATAGTTGATGATTAGGTGACACATGATTGGTACATACTTGGTACATGGTTGGATGAACTTGTTTATTGTAAGGTTGATTACAGGTTGAGGTACATGTTGATGCATGGTTAATGAATGGTTTAGGTTTATTGGTAGAGGTTTACAACGATATATTTCACAGTGATAGTGTGACAGTAGCTGCATCATTCTAAATCTAATTCAAGGTGGTTGGATGGGGCAAGGACATGTGGTTGTAGCTAGAAAACATAGGGGGTTGTAGCCTCCTTTTGGTTATAGCCAGAGAATAGGGGAGTTGGAGATTCCTTCGGGTTGTAGCCTGAGAAACAAGAGGGTTGGAGCCTCCTTCCAGTTGCAATTGAAAAAAAAAGGAAGTTGGTGCTTCCAATGAAAGTAATTCTTCAAGATATATAAGAAAAAGAATTTTGTGGTTTTCTCTCGCTTTGGGTTTCCACGTAAAACAATGGTGTACTGTGTATGTGTATGATTTTTCATTTGTTCATTGCTTATTTACTCTGCAGTTATTGGATGATAATGCTACATTGATATAACACTTGGATTATATGGTTAAAAAGGATTAAATTGCTCTATTACTGATTCACTCCCCCTCTCAGTAATCCAACAGTTGGGCCCTCACATCCCTTTCTATTGTAGCATCAACCTCCTCATTCTCCATATCTCTCCATTCAATCACCATCCTGCAAAGGAAACATCAACATTTGAGTTATTTTTTATCAAAAAACTTGTTCATGGAGTTGTACACTGGCTACAATTATAAAAGTCACATATAGGTCTTCATGTACACGGGTAGGCTTCACCTTTCCTGTGTACATGAGGTCCTGTATGTGACCCAATGAACTAAAGCCCATGTACACCCTAGTTTTCAATTTATGGCCTCTAAAAATAAAAAATTGAGCACTAAATCTAAAAATCAAACCATTGAAATGGAAGTGGACATGATGAGAAATTACTTGGTCCAGACAGTTTCCAATTTCATCAATCATAGCTGCTGAAATCATCAATGGAAGATCATGGGTAAAATGTCCTCAAAAGTACTATGTGGGTGAAAAAAGAAAATGATATGGTAAATTTCTTATAGAAAATTTTCATCCACTTTATATAGTTGTTACCCTATCTTTCCTATTTTTTAGACCATATGAACTAATTGAGTAGTATAAGACCTGGTTTCAAGTGGTTTTGTCCATGTTTTCATGTATTTCCAACATTCTTTAGCTTGTTTGTACCTTCGATGGGTATATACCGTCACTAACATATAGGGTAGGTTTTCACACGACTTTGCATTTTTTCATCATATTATGACCATGATTCATATTCCCTAGGTACAAAACCATTTTTTAGTGACACGAGACCTTCTAGTTGTCACTAGAAGTGTCTTTATTAAATGGTAGAGACTTACCAAACATGGGTACCCAAGTTAGAACACTTTTGTCATTTGGTGCCCATGCAAAGTTTACTCCATAGGTTTGGGAGTCCCTTATAGTCCGGATATGATTTGTGTTTGAACCTCATTAATCTTTCTCAAACTCAGTTTGGCCACTTCCTATGGGACTCCCGCCGAGTCTTGGTTAATCTCTTTTCCAACTCTTTAAAAAATGAAAAGATTGTCGAGTGAACTTGTCTCTTTCACACTCGTTAAATGGATTTGAAAGGACGTCTATCTTGGTATAATTTTAACCCTTTGCCAGACCAAATAGATTATTTACTAAAAGTGAATAATCTAGTCACCATTGGCTAGAAGAGTTCTCCTGGGTATTTTTTTATACTTTCTCGAGCCCAAGGGACTAAAGTCATGAAAAATAACATTTTTTTAGTTAGGTTGTAATTGCATCCCATTATATTTCTTGCATTGTTGAGACTAATTCCATCCCCCTCTTTGTCATTATATGCCTCTTTCCCTAACAATCCTCAACATTAAACAAGTAGTGCCTTCCACATATCCTTTGCATCTTAACACCCTTTACCCGAAGAGGAAAGATACCCCCAAGTGTCCATGTCCCGCATAAATTACCTTCCATTGATCATAGGTATGTTCCATTTCTTAGAACTAGTTTATTACTTAAGAAAATGGTTTCCTCTCTTGTATCATAGCATTTCATTTTCTATGAAAAAACAAAAAAAGAATGGTGGGAAAAGAATATATTATCTTGCCAACAACAATCATGTCACCTTTGAACATAGCACAAATTCTTGAGTCCATTCATCCAAGTTCTGGGTTTAGCATGACCTTAGGAATATTAACTTGTTACTTAGAGTCTACTCCTCTAACTGGTTACTCTTCTAGACCCTATGGAGAGTTTGTTAATTCCTCCTACGTTACAAAATTTGGTAAATGATCGGTGGTAAGTCTATGATCCCTGGGTCATCCATCTATCTCATGATCTTGTTAAAAGGAAGTCTAATTCTGTTTCAGTCATTCCTCATAATTATTGACTATGCATGTCAACCATCCTCTTACAAGTGAATATCAGAATCACATGAAGTTGTTGTACTACCTTGCACCCTGGTCCTACTTTCATATTTGGTAGGTGACCTTGAACCTAACAGATGGAATCTATCCATTGGTCACAAAATGGGGGGTTCCCTTTTGTTTGATGGTAGGAAATATATTTACACACTAGGATTCATGTAGTGTCTTGGATTCCATTAGACCCTATTGGTGGTTTACTCTCCTTTGTTGACAATTCTCATCATTTTCCACTAATCAGAGGGTCTCTTTTGTACACTAATTACATCTGGTGCATGCGAGAGAGACACATGGTCATTGGCTCGTGAACATCCTATTCTTTTGAGTTCTTCCTAATCATCAAGATATTTCTTTGTGCCTCATGTTGGATGATGAGATATGACTTAATGCTCTCCTTTCAATAAGTCTCCTTCCATTGACTTTAGCTCATCTATTATGGAATCGAGATCTAGAATCATAAGAGTATCTAGAGTCTTGCATTCATCAGTGGAAGGTTCTCCCACCATCAATAGATGGGAATACATCAATGTCTCATGATTGATGGATTATTCAAGTATTCAACCTCAACACCTATATTCACACTTGTAGAATGTAATCGATTCCTTGATACGTATTTTCATTATCGGTGGGTTCTCTTGTGTTTTTTAATGTTATACCTCAATAACTAGTAATCAAACGAAGTCTCATTTTGTTTGACTTAAAATCCTTTATTTACATGATGTAGACTTGCACATTCAGTGGATAGTGTAGAAGACCTCTAGTTCACAATAGCAACATCCCATATCTGATGTTGTGTTTCAACGAACCAATACCTGTATGACTTATGTGATCATGGAAGATCACATTGTACTTCATTATATATAAATATTTTCAGGTTATTTTGAGACTAGACTCCACTGTGTCTTGTTCGTGACTATGATAGCCTATGGAATATGCCTACTTTTTATTTTCTATTCATGGCCATGAACAACTATTTTTTATACATCCACATGGATCTCCAGTGTAATCCATATTTGCATCCATGTGTATAGAGTCAATATGAATTGTAATATTCTCATGAGTGACTAGTTCTTCTAGTTGGGTCCTCACTACTTGACTTCTGGGAATTATAGTTTATTTCGACCATCGTGATTTCTCCTATGACCTCACACATTAGGGGGCATATGTTATAGAATGTTTTTCCACACTCCGCGCATCTTGCTTTGATGGAATTCCCTTTCCCTCTAGAGACTCAAATTCCCTATTTTGATCATTCCAGAGACAAAATTTCAAAATTTTAAATATATACATGAGCCACAATTAGACAATTGTTGTATACGCAGGTTCCTCCATTATATCCTACATACAATGGGTTTTGTGCTCAAAAAGTAAAAATATGTTAGGTTTTAATGTCATGTCATGAGTTCCATTATCCTTGACCTTCCATATACTATAAACACTCTGACCCGACTATCAAGTCCATTTGGAGACTATAAATTGATCCATAGACAAGCCTTTAGGAAATTCAATATTGAGAGCCAAGACACTCTAGAAAAATTTCACTTCATATTGAGGTTGTATCCCTTTGTCCTTAAAAGTCTGAACTTCTTTTGTTCATCCCCCAAGATCTTTCTATATTGAGAAGGAGAAACTCAATTAATCTGACTACTTGTGATCTTTCCTTTGTGGAGGATTGAAGTGGTGAAGGCCTAGGTGGAGGGACTGATCCAGATTTAGGAGTGGAACGAACTGATTACAGACTGAATGCCATAAACACAGAGATACAAAGAATAACACAAATATTCAATGAATAATATATTCTATTAAATATTTAAATGGACTGAAACTATAAAAATGTAGAACTAAAACATGCTCGAATGGTGGTAGCTATCTCTGAGAAGAGATGTGGCTGCTATGTGCACATGTCTGAGTAGAATGGATTACAATGAGGCTCCATAAGCCCTTTTCATATTACTCATGAATGCCAAAACCCTAGACATCCAAAAACCTAACCCTAGAAGGTGAAATGCCAAAAGTCATGTGGGCCCTATGGGTAAGTTGGTGTAATTTGGTACCTCGACTTCCTAGGGTCATAAATTTTACATACGACCTACGTTTTAGGCACGTGATACACCATTGGAAAGGTCTTTCAAAGAACTACACATTCTTTCATCAGCCTCTGACTTCGTCTATAGTATGACTGTGGCGAGTAAAAAAAAAATGTTTAGGGCTTCAAAACAACCCTTAAAGTACAACAAGATGTGATGACATGAAAACATACAAAATAGGCTAGTTGGATTAGGCAAGAGGCCACCTGCATCCACCTGGATAAAGTGTGATTCTTTAGACATCCCAATAAGTGTAGAAATCACAATTATAAAGTAGTACATAAAGACATGATGAAGAAAAATGGACACAAGGAGCCAGTTGGAATAGGTGGGTGGCCACCAATATCCATATGGCTCCATCCTCCCCCCTTAGGAAGCAATGGTATCCATTGC
>JASDQU010735465.1:90679-102363 GCA_032191745.1 Picea mariana
ATCCTTCTACAAATGTAAACAGACTTTGTGGCCAACCTAAAACTGGAGTGGTACCCTATTTTTATCATGGCGTTGCTTATACTTAGCATTAGATTTCTGCAAAATATCTTGGACCTATTGGCAGATGTGTTGAATCTACTCAATGAATCTGGTGGCTTTGTCGACTGCATACTAATTACAGGAAGATTATGTCTGTGCGTTGACAAGAGGAAGTGCAACATCAATGGGTCCCAAGGGTTGGAATCCCAGACCCACCTAAAATGGGATATGGCCGGTGGAACTATAGAGAGCTCTGTTGTAATTGTGTTGGACATATGGGAGACTCTCATCCCATGTATGGTGATGCTTATAATTGTACATGTGCAGGATGTGCACAATCATCCGATTGATGAACTTGGTTTGGCCATCGGTTTGGGGGTGGAAAGAAGTGGAGTTTGTGAGCTTGGTGTCCAACATAGACTATAGACTCGAACAAAAGGTGTTGATGAACCTGTTGTCTCGGTCGAAGATGATGGTCTGTGGTATCCCAAAGTGAACCCAAACTCATTCAAATAAGATCTTGGCAGCATCGATCACTGTGAAAGTCTTCTTACAGGCTGTGAGGATGGCTATCTTCGAAAACTGATCAACAACCATAAACACACAGTCATTTTCGTGCTTTGTGGATGACAAACCAGACATGTAATCCATGGAGATGGACCCCCATGACTTCTTAGGAATAGGAAGAGGGGTGTATAATCCTTTCTTCTTGATGGCCAGCTTGGCAATGACACATGCATTGTATGATCTGATATATTTGCTGATGTCCATTCAAAGTTTTGGCCAATAAAAATGTTTCTAAAGGAAGACCACCATTTTATCTACACAAAAATGTCCCGCCACCCGACTATAGTGGGATTCTCAAATCAGCTTTGCATGCTCACTTGTAGTAATAAAAATATAGCCCAAGTGGATAAGAGTCTACCCTAAATGTGAAAATCAATGACAGTGGTGCTTGTACCCAAGAGATGATATGTGGTGGTGAAATTCGGATCTTGTTGGTAAAGTTGGGGTGTATCTGATGTTTCATGTCACAAGAATGGAGAATAGTGGTAAGTGCAGCCACAGGAGGTCGACTGAGGTAGTAAATGACACAATTGGAGATACATGTCTTATACTTGATGTTGATATGGAACTATTGCAAGTAGGTGGACCACTTTTGATGGCAATTGTTCTAGAATTTCCCCTGTGTATGTATGAACTAGAGAGGCTTGTGATCAGTGTGTATGATCATCTTTGTCACTAGAATGTAATGCTTCCATTGACGACAGTCTTGTACAATGGAATACATTTCCTTGTCATATGTGGGGTATTTACGAATAGTATCGAAGAGTGTCTCACTATGTTATTCCATCAGATGCCCATGTTGAGTGATAATTGTGCCCACAACATAGTCAAATGCATCAATCTCAATATCGAATGGTTTTTGCAAATCGGGTAAGGAGAGTATTGGAGATGAGCACAAACAATGTTTCATATCTACGAATGATTGTTTCTTCTCCTTCACCGACATGAACTTGGCCCTATCACCACCCTTGGTCACCTGGCTGAGGGCCTAGGAAATATGGGAGAATCTTGACACAAACCTTCGAAAAAAATGGAGAGACCTAAGAAGCTTCAAATATTGGTCAATGTGGTTGGGGATGGTCAGTCATTGATGACTTGGATATTAGCTGGATCAACAGGTACCCCATCCTCATTAATAATGTATCCCAGGTATTGGACCCTATTCATGCCAAAAGGTAATTTTTCCAAGTTGGCATAAATCTCGTGTTGCCACAAAGTTCTCAAAACATGTTGAATATGTTGCATGTGCTCCTCCCACATTCTACTTAAGATGAGGATGTCATCCAAATATACTACCATAAAGGAGTTGGTGAAGGGTATCAATACATCCTCCATAAACCTCATGCAAGTGGTTGGTGCATTTGTTAAGACAAAGGGCATGACTACCCATTCATAGAGATCTTACTTAGACTTGAAGGTTGTATTACAGACATTCATTGGTTTTATGGGAACCTGGTGGTATCCATACTTTAGCTCAATCTTACTGAAGAACTTTACCCCCTTGAGTTGGTCAAGAATGTCATCAATCCTGGGAATGGGATAGCGGTTCCTGACTGTGATTTTGTTTAAGGCTCTATAATCAATGTAGATTCGCCAAGTCCTGTCCTTCTTTAGCACCAGTACATTTGGGTTTCTTCAAGGGGAGGATCTAGGTCTGATGTGCCCCTTTTGAAGAATCTCTTTGATCTGACACTTGATTTCATCATTCTCCATCAACGAGGGTCAATAGACTTGTCCATTAGGTAGAGGTGCGTCGAGGGTCAGATCAATTGGATGCTCGACTTGGCAGTGTGTCAGTACCCCTATAGGTGAGACAAATATGTCTTTATATTCTTCCATGATCCCATCAACTTGCTTATGCTGCAAGGAAAGGTGTTTTGTAGAGGCCACAGATGTGGCAGAAACCTTCTTCTTACTGTTAGCATGGATCACAAAGGAGACGAACTTCTCGGTCTGTGAAATAACCTTACTACATTTTTTATCAGATATTAAATAAATAGTAGTAGGTGATGCCACCTCTAGGATCCTATACAATTGTCTACCTAAAGTAATAATAACACTATAGGGTCTAGACTCATACACAACATGACGCTTCCACAAATATGGTTGTCCTAAAATAACATCAGAAACTTCAAGGGGAGAAATATCACACAGTACCTCATCTTTGAAAGGCTTTATGCCATAGGAAAGACGACATTGTTTGTTGACACAAAGATCTCTTCCTTGACAAAGCCAACCAATGGTGTAGGGTTGTAGGTGCAGTGTCATTGGCTGGTTCATTCGCTTGACGACCTCTACTAAAATCAGGTTCTTCTGACTACAGTTTTCCACAATGAAGTGAATCAGAGCCCCCTTGACCCACATCTATGAGTGAAAGAGGCGTTCCGATTCCTCTGTTTCTTCTGTTTCACTTAGCCAAACTTTGATGGTAGCGACCGTGGCACTGGGTTCAACATCGATAATCCGCTTCCATCCTTTAGGATTTGACTCAGAATCAAAATCGGCCTCTGACTCAGAAGCCTTCATCTCAGATGCAAGGGAATGCTTGGAGTGGCATTCGTCGATGTTGTGCCAATGAATTTTATGGTACTCAGACCATTTTCCCATGTCCTTCTTCATCTTCTGGTTCCCTTTCTTTTGTTGCATCTTGAACAGATTGTCTTGAGGGAAACCATCGTAACTGTGTCCCCTACTATATGGGTTGGGGTTTCCTTTTCCCTGCTTCGGCTGTGAGGGGTTTGCAGATCCAAAATCTCATTGTTTCTTCTTAAATTTCTACTCGATATTGACAACGTATCTATAAGCTATGCCCAAGGAGGTCATGCCTAGGAACTCCATTTTTGTTTGAATGTATCTATGAAAATAGTCACAGTATTTGAGCACCATATGATGCTCATAATATTTGATACCCAATTTGGTGCGGAGGGTATGGAAAATATTGGTGAAGTCTGGTACTGTCTGGTCCCTTTCTTAATGTAGGGTGGTCCATCTGGTGTATTGATCCTCGTAGCTTCCAATAGGGTAGTATTGTTCTTTAATGGCATCGTGAAAGGAATCCCATGTAGGGGTCATCACAAAAATTGTAGATTCCACTACGTCCCTTTTCTTAGAGTAGGTATCCCACCAATATTTAACATGGGGAACAACCTTGAGGAGTGAAAAAGTGATATTTTCCCGATCGGAAAAATTGTGGACCGAAAAATATCCTTCGAGAAGATTTAACCATTTATCTACAAAATCCACATCTATCAGTCCTTCAAATAATGGAATATCAAAATTTACTTGTACCTTGAAAGGGGTGACATGGTCACTTGATGAAGATTCTTCTCCCATGGGCAACTGTCAAAGGATCTGTGCGAAGTTGTCCATCATTTCATTACTTTTTCGCGTGAGGGCTTCCTTGAGAAACATTTCCATAGGATCTCCAGCTCCATCATATTTCTTTTCGTCTCCCATGGGTTATTGTTAGGCTCGACAAGATCGATCTGGTAATGGATCGATTGGTTCAAGTCCCAACTTCTTGTACCCAGACCTTGTCAGGGACATGAATTAAGAAAAATAAATGAAGAGAAGACCGCTCTGATGCCACTAATCCATATTTAGGAGCAGAATGAATTGATTACAAAGTAAATACCATAAACACATAGATAGGAAGAATAACACAAATATTTAGTGAACAATATCTTATATTAAATAATGAAATAGGCCGAAACTATAAAACTATAGAACTGAAACATGCTCGAATGGTGGTAGATATCTCTGAGAAGATATGTAGCTACTACGTGAATCCATATGAGTAGAATGGCTTACAATGAGGCTCCATAGGCCCTTTTCATATTACTCATAAATTCCAAAACCCTACACATCCAAAAACCTAACCCTAGAAGGTGAACTGCCAAAAGTCATGTGGTCCCTATGCGTAAGTTGGTGTAAGTTGGTAACTCAACTTCCTAGGGTCATAACTTTTGCATACGACCTTTGTTTTAGGCACGTGATAGCCCGTTGGAAAGGTCTTTCAGAGAGATACAAATTTCATCGTCAAACTCTTACTCCATCCATAGTATGACTGTGGTGAGTGAAAAAAACAATGTTTAGGGTCTCAAAACATCCCTAAAAGTACAACAAGATGTGTTGATGTGAAAACATACAAAATATGCTAGTTGGTTTAGGTGAGAGGCCACCCGCATCCACCTGGAGAATGTGTGAGGCTTCAAACAACCCCAAAAGTTTATAACGCACAATTATAAAGCAGTACAAAAAGATGTGTTGAACAAGAACAAACACAAAGAGCCAGTTGGAATAGGTGGGTGGTCACAAATATCCATCTGGATCAGGGACTTAGTTTCTTAGTTCCGATATGTCAATTTACACAAGTTTTTCACCTATGTACTTTTGTTGATTACATTAATAGCAATACTTTTTTCTCGTCCAATTATATGTTGCAAATATTTGTATTACTTTCCATGGGAATAATTTTTATACATGTTAGTGGATTATGCTAGTTTATATGCTAACACTTTATACAATTTTCATATGCTTGTGTATCTTGGTTGTTGAGAACGTGTTGTCGGTATCAAGTGTTGGATCATGAGCTCAGTCGTTATCTTCTTTGGGCGTCCATAAAAGGTAGGCTTCTAGACTTACTTTGTTATAATATCCATTTGTCTAGCATACTTTATATTAGAGTTGATTCTTGGGTGTCGTTCTGTCTGTTGTGGTTTATCCCAAGCCATAGAGAGAATTTTCTCATAAACCTCTATATGAATTTATATTATGCATGACATCCCCATATATGACTAACAAAGGGATCATTCTCATAAAGAGGATTATGGATTGGTACCTTATGGAGAATGGTACCTATATCAGATTGTACGGCTCCACTAACCCCCCCCCNTTTTTACTATAAATTAGTACTCTAGGAAATAGAATATCAAACAATAATATATGGAGTAGGATGAGTGACCTACTAAGGAAGGAAAGCAATATGGCCACCAATTCCACTATATATTGGTTTCTACTCATTCTCCAACACCAAGAAAGAAAAGGATGAAGTAAATATATTTCTCTCATATCATTTTGGAGAGGAAATATTTAGAATACATGAACCTAAAGGAGTCATAAAATACCATTTAAATAAAATATGCTTTCCTTGGGAGTACACGACAAATATTTTGGATGAATAATAAATGCATCGAAATGCATGAACCTACGATGTTGTTATCTTCTGAAGACAAGGTCAGTCTATATGGAGGATTGCAGAAAAAGAAAGAGAAAAAAAATAACCCCGAAAAAAAAAATAGAAGGAGCATCATGAAGGTCATCCCCCACCTCCACCTCTGTACACTCGAGATAGGAAAAAGGAGAAGAAGAAACACCAACAGATAACAAAATAAGAGGTAAAGAAAAGATTCAAAAGAAAAATAATTATGTTTCCAAGAAAATGCGAAAGATTTAAGTAGAGAAAGCCAAGGCCAAGTTAGAAGCAAAAGAAGAAACACAAACTGAGATTGAGCAGAAAGAGGAAGCAGTAGAAGAAAGAGAAGTTGTATAAAAGAAATCCAAGGAGGTAGTTGATAATATAGTCGAAGAAGAGAGGCATAAGGAAGATGTCGATATAAGAAATGATGGAACTCGACCATTAGATACTAATATCCCATAAGTGGAAAAATCAGAGACACACATAGAGGCACTCTTTAACAATATAGGGCTAGGGTTTTGGGATCCATTTCAACCAATTGAGGTCTCAAACTTGAGAATATTCACTTATGACAACAATTCTAGGAATATCATGCAAGAACAAATAAGAAAGTTCCAACAACTCAAGGGATGCCAATCTCGGTCCTTACACAAGGTCCCATAATAGGAGATGTTAGGGAAAATACCATATTCACCACTACAGATGAGATCTCATTTATGAGTGCCAATGAAGACAATATTAGGAGGTTGTGCCAGCAAAATCAGGAGAAATGGGAAAGAATCAGGGAACTGGAAGAAAGACTCCAACAAGTAAAAGTCGATGAAAGAAGTATGCGAAATTTCAAATCCAGTGTTGAGTAAGTTAGGAAATAAATTGAAGAGGATATTATAGATATGTATGCTCACTTACACCTCTTCCAACAAGAAACAACTACACTCATAGATACAAATATTTAAGTACAAGAAAAACTCACTCCATTCAACATGATCAGAGAAGGCATTGGTGATATTAACAAATGGATTGTAGAGAATCTTGATGCACCGACTAAGTTATATCAACCATCATCTTCATAGAGGAAGACATATATGTATTCACTAGATCACTTCCAACAAGTTGGAAAAAGAGAAGATAAAGAGGTCACTAAATCAATGGAAGTACTCTCGAAACTACACAGGTTCATGCAAGAGTTAATTAAAGGAAACTGACTACCTCAATCAGACGATCTTGGTAAAATTCTAGTCAAGGAAGAACTGGTATACATGATGCAAGATAACACAAATCATAGAATATTAATCATTGAAACAACCACCGCAATTACTACAGATATGGTATAGACTCGTCTCCTACATCCTATCAAATTGGATACCATGATACAATCATTCATGGAAACACTGTTAAAATATATGAGCACCCTCAAAGATAGCATAGCTATGCATAATACAACATTGCAAGAACTAACTTATCGTAGAATTAGATCTTTGTACTATCAACTAAAAGTGTGGGCAACATACTGTAGGGGAAAATGTTCTTGAATAAAGACAAAATAGAAACAAAAAATTGCTATTACCTATCTCTTATATTGTTTTTTTCTCAACCAACTTAAATTTTTTCTTTATTATACACTTGTCACTAGGGAAAAGGAAACTGAACAATTTTGTAACAACTTCTTTAAGAATAATAGAAAGAGTCACTCGTGAGTTAAAAATTATTGTATAAAAGAGAAAAGATGCCCTTTTTGTAGGGGCTCTTCAAACACTGTATATACTCAAGAAATAATTCAAGGAATTACACTCTGTTAATGAGTATTGAGAAGCCCTCAGGGCCAACTTTTGCAATAAAGAAGAATTTATGTGTTAATTTGTCTTTACTATGAACTGTTTCAAGTGGGATGTATGTAATTCACATGGACTGTAAGAATTTTTGTTTACTTATAGATTGATCTTATATATTCTATGTTATTCTACAATTTTGATTTCTCTTTCAAATATCTTCAAGTCCTATGATTTTTGAGATTCTAATGTACACGTAAATATAATTTAGACTATTCTAGTTATATTTATGTATGCACATGTTTTTGACCTTGCACTTTTATTTCATCTACCTGAATGGGGGTTTTATGTAGGGTTTGGTTTCATTTATAGCTCATTGGTTACCTTAGTATGCTCATAGCTAGGATAGGGTAGGATATATTAGAAATATATTAGTTTTTTTTCAATACATAGTCTTCATCTACATCTTTGCATTGCATACCCATTCATCATTCACGTTCATAAGTATACTGGACCACAACCGATGAAACGCAAAAAAATAGCAATGGAATACAGGCCAAATTCTATATGGGTTTCCTAAACCAAACAATGCATAGTCTAGTTGGAACTTTGTACCAGGGAGTACCCCCTACTATTTCCAGGTGAATTATGCCCTATAAACACTTGGAAATTCTAAGTGATAAGCATTGTGACACAATTTCTTTAAACTTTGACATGGACCAATCTTCATGGGTTTCATCTTGTTATAGGTCCCTTATGGAAACCTTTCCTTCCACACATAAGCATATACAAATGCACATTCATTACATTTCTCGTCTCCTCTATGGATATCAACATGTGCCTTCTAATTCTAATAAATCTACCTTAATTGGAACTTAACCTAACCATGGATCACCTTCATACACCTGGCACAAATTTTAGCATATTCAGTCTTTAAGTTATTAACATTTAACTTCAACCAATCAATGATTCTTGAGAGTGATATTCCATCAACATTTTGAAAGGAAGTTTTACCTATAGATCTATTAATTGAATTATTGTGGGCACACTCTACTTGGGAAATGATCAAATCCCATTTCCCAAGGCTATCACTTAACAAATTCATCAATTGATTACCTAAACTTCAATTTACCACTTCCATTTGACCATTGGTTTGAGGATGGTATATTGAACTAAAGAGTAATGTAGTTCCTAATCTCTTCCAAAGTGTCCTCTAGAAATGTCCAATGAATTTGTTTTATCACTTTGAAGTAATGGTTTTGGGTAAACCATATAACCTTATAATCTCCTTAAAGAATTAAAAACTACATGAATTGCATAAACAATATTTTTAAAATTTCTGAAGTTTTCCATTTTTTAGAAGTGATCTACAACTAAAAAGTTGGAATCAATTCTTTTTTGAGTTCTAGGTAAGCCTAGGACAAAATATATACTAAGGTCCTCTCTTCATCCATATGATAAACTCAATAATGCTCAACCCAATTAATTATGTCTTTGGTAGTGCCTAGAAAAAAATATATCTCTTACACTAAATATTTCATCTTTTCAATACCAAGGTGACCACTTAGAAATCCATTACGTGATTCACTAATATATTTCATTTAACCTCTACAAAAGAAAAATCTTCTTATTTTCTAAATAGGTATTCTTCTTCAATAAAATGATTAAAAGGTGTTGAGGTATATCCCTTAAAGTTATTTGCACATTTTCTATGTTCTGCGACATATTCATTAGTTGCATACAAATTCTTCATATTCTTTGGTTCCACAGCTTCTACAAACATTGTTAGTAGAAAAATTGATTTCCCACTCAATGCATCAACTACTTTATTTGATAGACCAAATATATTCCTCAAAACAAATGAGTAAATCTACAAAAAGTCATCTCATGTTATTGATGAGCCCCATGTTTTTCAATATGTTGATCATCCTTTTCATATGTATTTTTTTTATGATCACCAGCTTAAAATACCCAACAAGGTGTCGGGAAAACGAACACCATCGAACCTCATGCATTAAAAACAAACACCAAAAAAGGTGCCAAACAAGGTGCATGGAAAACGAACACCATCAAAGCTCGTACCAAAAAAGCCATGGCGGTGAAGATGGTTGTATAGGCATAACCCATTCTTCAAATTTGTTTTCAGAGCTGGTATTTTTGTGATCAGGCTCAATATTAAAGTTCACTTGTATAATATAATGTAGAGGTAGTGCATTTTGTCATAGTACTTTGTTGTATTGAGAATCATCTTGTTTCAACATTTTTTTGTCTTCTTGTGGTTTCTGGTTTCTTATATATATTTTTTAAAGATCATAAGTATGGTTTAAATTTATAATCTAATTTTTTTTTCTCAAAATATAATATAAGATGGTATTTAGAAACTAAGTAACCTTGAATAATTGAATTTATATCATTTTCATCATTTTTTATTTAAAAGTGATAATAGTATCTTTTCAAATTTTTATGAATTGTCTTCACTTTAATGAGGTTTTTTTTCTATGTACTCGGTGGTATCAAATTTCTTGAGGTTTAAACATTTTTTAGAGCACAAAATTTGAAGAAATATTTGCACCTCAAGAGCTTTGATGCCTCTCCACCCATGATAGATTCGTAGTTAAGATGGATCTAGTTGGTCTTAAAACATTTAATGATTTTTTCCAATGTCCTATGTCCCCATAATATAAGGCATTGACAAGATTTTCCATAACATTAATTTATGATGTTTCCCATTTCTAGTTCGTGATTGTTAGAGGAATGATATTCCGATATAATCATTGCTATGTTCATTATACAATTTAATATAAAGATGGTATTGAGAAATTGAATATTTTTGTGGTTCATTTTATAGTTCTTTGTATGGAAAATATCAAATACACTTGATTGGATGAGATGCAAAATATGTGAATCTGATGAATACGGAAATGTATACTCACAAGGAAGAAAAAAATTGCTGAATTAAGTTTTAAAGATATTGAAAAGGAGCATAACCACTTGAAGGAAATATTGAAGACGAGAAGCAAAAAATGATGATAGGTGGACAAGATTAAACAATGCATAAAACTTGATCAATTAGGTTTTAATCGCATTGAAAAGGAGCATAACCACTTGAAGGAAATATTAATGACATATAAAGGGAAAATGATGGTAGGTGGATAAGATTAACTAATAAAGGAAAGAAAATAAAAGAGGGAGCATAGAAAATACAAATAGTAAAAATGAAATCATCTTCTACAAAAATTTCATGAAATTGTATGGAATTGCACCTATATACTTCTTAAAACAATGACCATTAGAAACAATGTTCTTAGGAGTCATAAAAAATTCAATAATTCAAGATAAATTTTAATAGAAATACTTTTATACAACTGGGTAAGTTTGTAGTTATTTATCTTGACAATATTTTGGTTTTTAGTAGGTCATGGGATGCACATCTTTAGCATGTCCACACAGTATTGGAATTACCGCGAAACATCAGCTTCGGGTGAAGGGAAATAAATCCTACTTTGCAAAGACTTCTGTGCAATATTTAGGATTCATTGTGTACCAAATAGGGGTGTGCTCAAATCCTTATTGCATGCATGCCATTTCTCAATAGCCAATGCCAACCATTGCACATATGCTTAAATTTTTTATGGGAGGAACTAATTTCTTCAATAAATTTGTCTCCCATTTCTCCTAGCTGGCTCTTCCATTGCATCACTTAACAAATCAAGCTAAGTTCATATGGAATTCAGATGCACAATGCCACTTTAAGAAGTTAAAGAAATAATTATACTCTACTCTAGTCCTTTCATTTCCAAACTTGGTCCAACCTATTGAAATTGATACGAATACTTCTCATGTTTTTATTGGTGCAGTACCTAAACAAGGATGTCACCCGGTGCCATACCACTTAGAGACCCTTTTTGATGCAAAAATCAATTAGATTACCTATGACAAAGAATTCTACGGCTTTGTGCAGGATTTAAAATAGTGGCGCCATTATATTTTAGGCAAATAAACAATTATGCATGCAGACCATCATCTTATTTTGTTCATCAACTCGTAGAATAAAATGTAGGAATAGTGACACTTGAAGTGGGAATCCTACATAGAACAGTTTCATCTAGTTA